>JBAMJV010008733.1:0-110588 GCA_037951105.1 Echinarachnius parma
AAAAATGTTTGAGGCCGAGACCAAGACCACTGGTTTAGTTATTTAATCGGGGGGGTTAAGAAGACTGATTGTTGCCCGAACTGCACTGGTTTAGATGGCCGAGATCGATAAAAAGTTGACCAGAGAACGATAGAAAGAGTACCTTTCTGAATGGGGGGGGGGGGGGGGGGGGAGGGGTGCACCCAACGCACTCCCCTTGGCTACGGGCCTGGCGTATTAACATTTGCACAGACAGGCACAATGTAAATGGAGTAAAAATGGCACATGTTGGTATGTTCTTATGCAAGTCACAAGTGTTCTTGCCAGATTTTGTACAAAAGATTTATTTTTGTGTTCATGTGCATCATTTGTTATTTCCATTCTGATGACGTGTGCCTCATCGCTTATCATCATAGCGCACACATGCGTATACTTCACATTTGCACCTGCTGGTAAAACTTAAACTGAGTCAAACCTATGCACATGTTGTTATGCAAGTCACAAACGTGCGTATTCACATTTGCGCCCGCTGGTACAACGTAAACAGAGTGAAACCTACGCACATGGTGTTATGCGAGTCACAATTGACTGTTCTTCACAGATACTACAGAGCAGATTCTTTTCTTGTTTATATGCATCATTTGTTATTTCCACTCCGATGTTATGTGTCTCAAATAGTCATACTTGATCTTTATGACGCATGTTTATTGGTGCTCAGACGGGTATACATTTCAGTTCTGATGACATAAATGGTATGGAGCAAATGGTTCGAACCTAGGCACATGCTGTTATGCATGTCACAAGTATTCTCAGCAGATTTTTGCTTAAGAGTTTTTTCTCGTTTAGGATGCATCTTTTGTTATTTCCATTCTGATGTTGTGTGTCTCATCGCTAGCATGGTGTTGATGTCCCACATCAGAGCTCTCATCTCTCAGCTGGCGGTTATTCCCGCCGTTGTTCTGCAAGTCACAAGTGTTCTCGCCAGATGTTGCTAAAGAGTTTTTTTTTCTCATTTAGGATGCATCTTTTGTTATTTCCATTCCGACGTCGTGTGCCTCATCGCTAGCATGGTGTTGATGTCCCACATCAGAGCTCTCATCTGCTCCATCACTTGTCTCAGCTGGTGGTTCTTGGCTTCCACTGGCCTCCACAAAGTCAACCGTAGGCCCATGTTGTTATGTTCTGATGCAAGTCACAAGTGTTCTCGCCAGATTTTGCTAAAGAGTTTTCTTTCTCGTTTAGGATGCATCTTTTGTTATTTCCATTCCGACGTCGGGGCCTCATCGCCTGCATGGTGTTGATTTCCCACATCAGCGCTCTCATCTCCTCCATCACTTGTCGCAGCTCACACCCGCTGGTATAACGTAAACAGAGTCAAACTTAGGCACATGCTGTAATGCAAGTCACAAGTGTTCTTGCCAGTTTAGAAAGATTTCCTGTATAGATGCATCATTGGTCATTTCCATTCCGATGTCGTGTGCCTCATCGCTAGCATGGTGTTGATGTCCCACATAAGCGCTCTCATCTGCTCCATCACTTGTCGCAGCTGGCTGTTCTTGGCTTCCACTTGCTGCACGAGAGAAAACAATAACACAAATAATAGAAAGCAACTTTGGCTTCAACTTATAGATTCATTCAATCTGATTTGATTTTCAACCTGTCCAATAAATAACAAAATAATAAAAATATTTCAATAAAACAAACAAAATTATAAGAAAACCAAGTTCAACTTAAATCATACGATAATCAAATTATTCTGATATTCTTTATATGACTGAATACAGCAAGTTGTGATATTTAGTTTGCATCATGTTTTGATTTCATAAAACATTAGGTCTATGGCAGAATGAATTCAAATCTGGACAAAATGAAGGCATACACATGCGCCTGGGAAGCGGGGGTGCTGGGGGTGCTGCAGCACCCCCGGAAAATTTTCAGGGGGTGCTGTATAATGTATAACATTATGCCTCGTTTACAAAATTGTCACACAGCCGACAGCCACAAATGACGCTTTTTTGTTGTTTTTTTTACTTTGGGATAATTTGGATGTATGCAAATTATGGTTAGACGATATTGGGCAGGAAGGTCAGCTTGCTACAACTTCTGTAAACTATTTAATCTTCACAAAGATCAATCACTCAGACGAACATATCAGCACCAGACGGGAAAATGCACCTTGACATAATCAGTGGCGGATCTACGGGGGGTTGGGTTGGGGTTAGGGGGTTTAAATCCCCCCCCCCCCCCTTGGGCTGCCAATGTATCAGTGAAAAAAGTGAACAAAAATCACTTACGGGGGTTCAAAATAGCAAAAGAAAAATCGCCGCTTCGCTTCGCGGCTATCACTGAAAAAAGTGAACAAAAATCACTTACGGGGTTTCAAAATAGCAAAAAAATTCGCCGCTTCGCGGCTATCAGTCAAAAAAGTGAAACAAAAATCACTTACGGGGGTGCAAAATAGAAAGAAAAAAATCGCCGCTTTGCGGCCATCACTGAAAAAAGTGAACAAAAATCACTTACGGGGGTTCAAAATAGCAAAAAAATAATCGCCGCTTTGCGGCCATCACTGAAAAAAGTGAAAAAAAATCACTTACAGGGGTTCAAAATAGCAACAACAAAAATCGCTGCCTCGCGGCTATCACTGAAAAAAGGGAACAAAATCACTTACGGGGCTTCTAATAAATAGCAAAAAAAAAATCACTCAAAAAAGTGAACAAAAATCACTTAAAGGGGTTCAAATTAGCAAAAGAATTCGCCACTTCGCGGCTATCAGTGAAAAAAGTGAACAAAAATCACTTACGGGGGTTCAAAATATTAAAAAAATATATAAATATACGTATATATCTCAGCACCCCCCGTGAAAATATCGTTCCCAGGCCCCTGGGCATACATTACAAATATGAGAATGAATCTAGTGGTACTATATTAATTTCTACTTTGAACATAATAACATAATTTATTACATGGTTCTCTAATCAAGTTTTATGAATTTATGTCATGTTCTTCACAAAAATCTAAATGGCTATAAATGATATCAAGTAAAATGGTGTAGATAAATACTGGATCACTTGGTTTCTTGCTTGCAAATATTACACAAAGTATGATCCAAACTCCATATATAATTGCAATACCTGATGTAAGATTAACAATAAAAGTTTTGTTTTTATACAGACCTGAATCAATTCCACTCTCTCCTCATTCATATACTGCGCCTTCTCCCTTGACCCCAGGGCTGTGAGATCCTTGGTGCTCGGGGCATCCTTCCACATGATCAGATCCTAGTTGCGATATAAAATGATGAAAAATGAATTACAACATGTAATATACTGGTCAATTACACACATGACATCAGTGGCAGGAGACCCTAGGTGTGTGAGGGACAGGGATCATAAATGTATTTTATTTAGTGTATTTTTTAAGCATGATAATGCTATACACATATAATGTGTCTAATACTTTGGTGCTTGGGGCATCCTTCGATCCACATGATCAGATCCTAGTTTTGGGCTGGTTAGGATGCAATTACAGTGAGACCTCATTATAACAAGCACCATGGTCTCATTGAATTTACCTTATTATATTAGATATTATATATATTTATTTATTTATTTGTTTGATTTATTTTATACTGCAGGGTAGGCCTGTTCAGTTATGCAAAACTGCTTTACAAAGGCGCACTGCATGATAAAGATCTCTCCTTATATCATGGCTTAACATAACAAAGTGCATAGAACCTGGACCTGTGAAATCACCTAGCAACATGTATATCAGGTACCTAGTTATTACAGATCTCATTATAACGAGGTTCCACCGTAGGCTATATACCTTGGTTACATGCATCTTCTAACTGTAGCATGTTGAAATATTTCTGATTCCAATTTACAGTAACAGCAATGCACACGCCACCCTGGTGCCCCCTCACCGGAAACATTTCTATATATGCTAACTGTATCTATCTGGAGTCAGGTATCCGATACCTGCCCCCTCATTCATTGTCTACATGCATATTGCATTGCTTGCGCTACACAACAGTATGGCGATGTGCGTACGAGTGGTAGATCCCAAAAAGAGTCTTACTTCACTGGGTGTGTGTGTGCCGCTGGCCGTGTGTACGCCGCTGGAGATCTGGATACACTTGTCGTACAGGAGTCTTAGCTTCTTGAAGTGAACCTCGATGTGCTTAGTGATGTCCTGCAGCTTGTTGAGCTTGTCTTGTTGGGTCTGTTGGGTGTTGGTCCTTGCATTCGGGAGCTATGGACAAAAATAGAAAAACAAAATGAGAACAAATTGAATACATCATGTAAAGTTTGATTTTGTTTAATTTGGTAGATTTGTGCGCTATTTATCAAGCTATAATTTAGTACTACTATAATTGTATTGTTTCTTACTGTTAAGATGCTGTTGACTCTGTATAAATGAGCAATCCCAAATAAATTTTTCTCTTGAAAGTGGGATGGAAAGAATGAATCTGACAATGAATCTGAATCGGAGAATGATAATCAGATAAGTACATGTATAGAAATACATTTGTCCATCAATCAAATTGAACATTGTACTGAAAATGTTAAAAACTAGAGCTGAGAGTTACACAGTATACAACATGAGCAAAGATGGGTAAGACCAAAAGTAGAGATCCTGAACTACAGAAAGAAAAATCAAAGAGAAAAGTTCAATTTATAGTAAGACTAAGAGTAAAAACATTTTGCATTATGTTATTTGTCAGGCAACACAGAGAGAAGCAGGGGAGAGTTTACCACCCCTGCAAGTCAAGTCCATAACTGCATGCTGCATTAACAAAAGTCTACCATACCTGAAAACTTTTTAGACTGTTGAACATGTCCTGCGTTTCTGCAACGAGGTCCTGCACTGTTTCTTGTCCCATGCGACACAGGGTGACAGCGTTGACCTCCTTGGTAGAAGAACTTCCGAGGGACTGTCCTACTCCAGACATGGCCGAAAGATCTAAAATAATAATATTAAAAATATAAATATTGATATTACTGTTGATATAACTTGATATTGATACTTCTCATTTCATAGATTCAATACGTACTATAGTCTATCTGAATATTTGACAACTATGTACAATTTATTTTTTATTTTTGCATGCATGCCATGCAATGGCAATGGTGTTTAAACGATATACGACAGACCCTCATTCCTCAAGTCAAGGGAAAGAGAATAGATTAAAATAATGCAGTTCAGTAAATTGAGCTGATCATGAACTTACAGGTATGAATTTATTAAGTTTGAGGCTGAACTTACTTGTAAGTCATGACTGCATGAGCGTGAATTTGATACGAAAAACAACTTCTCTTCATTGTTGTCTTTGTAGTTTGAGTTTGAGTTTGACTTTGAACAGTCAACTGTCTAAAATGGCCGATATACACTCATTTACACTGTAATACTAACAGTAACTGTGCAAGTGCGTTACCGCATGTATACAGACCACATCTACAATGTATTGTAAATGGTCCTGGTAGGACGATACAGACATGTATATCGGCCATTTCAGGCTCCGGATTATCACACAGCTTTGCTGAAAAAAGTGCTGATATTTCCGTATTTTTTGCCCATCCGAACTAAATCGACCGTGGATTATGAAGATAATGATCCCGATCCCATATTCCAAGTCGTGTAAAAATTCAGGTGAGAAATAAATTGTGGTAGTGGTAGTGATACAATTTATTTCATGTTTTCTGTCGGCAAAAAATAGTCGGACGAAAATGCATAGCTTTGCACTAGACTAGCGATAGGAATGATATATATGTTCAATGATAATGTCCAAAACTGTATGAAAATGTGTCTTCCTAATCCTAGCGTTCCCTGCTTGAGCTAGAGTGACTAAAGTCAAAGAGTAACCGTAAAGTGTCTTGTCTGCTTTGAGTTTGTGAAGTAAAGTGTCTTGTCTGCTTTGAGTTTGAGTTTGACTTTGGAATTGGAGTTTGTCATGTTTGTCTTTGAATTTGATCACATCTACACTGTAAGATGGTTCTGTATATACATACAGTAACCATTTACCTTACACTAGTGCTTATCCTGGTCGAAGCTACCTTTCCGATTTTTCTCTCTCACATACCTTCTCTTTCTCACTTCTTTTGCGCTCCAGCTATATATAAATGGTTAGTGCAACATTTTATCATTTTTTATTATACAAATTTTAATAAAAATACGTTCTGCTATGCTCACCAAATCTGCATTTTCAGCGGGAAAATTTTGTCAGTCCGTCTTCCTTCGGGAATTGGCAGGAAAAGGCCGACTGTACACGCGCCAGCTATGGCTGGCTATGGCATAACATGTAAACATGAAAGTTCGTTCAACTAGTCTTTTACAAGGCGTAATCATTTAGTCACATGAATGTATGTTGGTAGCAGAGCGTGATGACATTGGTTCACATAATTACGGCGTTAATAGTCAACGTCTTGATGGAAGATCAACATCCGATCTCGAATGGTCGACACTCGAAGAGAGTGCACAGTAGCAGCGTCACGTAACTAAACATCGCTATGCAATGCATTGTGTCGCATGTACGTAATTGCAGCGTAGCGAGCGCACTCGGACACGAACCAGAAAAAACCGAGTCGCCATTACAACACAGTCAGCATGCTAGAAACGGGCATTCACGTCGACGTTAACCCAAAATTAGCTAAATTTACACATTTTGGACAAGAATTTTCATTTTGAAAGTTCCATCTGGAGTGAAATGGTGAGTTAATGCATAAAACAAATATATTAGCGCCTGATTGTGATCGATAATGGTGATGATGCTGCTTACTGAAGTAGCATGATTTTGTGTAAGATGTGGTGCATGTCAACAGCACGTTCGAACACGTAAGTGAATGGCGATGAGTGTATGTGTGAATTTGATTAAAAATAAAAGAAAACTGATTACAAAATATTTAAGATGTGTGGAGTGCAAAACTAAATGAGCACTAGTATTAGTAATGGTATGAAAATAATAATTTGAAAAAAAACTATCATACATTTCTTCCCTGGCCCTGCCCTTCCTAAAACAAAGAACGAAAAACAAACAAACAAACAATGAAACAACATTTTTGTTTTAACTCAACTCCCAACTCCAAATACAGTATGAGGGACTACACTCAGAGATATGCAGAACATAATGCATTTTTAAACTATGATTCACAATTTATATTTTTCTAAATTCATGCGCATTCGATCAAAGAATATTCAAGCTTTATAAAATGTTGATATTTACCTCAAACAAATCTGACAGAAAGCACAAAATCTCCGGAATTCCAGACGTCCACTCCAAAGCTTGCACAATAATGATTTATATTGACACGGATTGACGTTCACTTCAGGTGAAATAAGTGTAGTATGCGGTAATTTATACTGCAAGTTGTGCATAGTTGTGGCGTAAAATGTATCCTTAAAAAATCCGTACAGGCAGAGCGTTTGCATGAACAATTAAAAAAACAGAATCAAATTCAGAACTTCAGGGTAAGTTTGTAGGTAATGTTCTCTTATTTAAGTGCTTGGAAATTAGTGGGAAAAGAAATGATTAGATAAGTCAACTCCATTACCCATCTTTTAATGAAAGAATATCAAATTATAGTATCTAGAATAATGTGAAAATCAAATTCAACGTGAATTTGCTGTGACAGTGTGAGTGTTTGAGCGACTGTGTTATGAATGTGGCTTATGTCTCGAGTGTCGTCTGCTACGACTCTTCGTACACGTGGTATGTATGGCCTGTAAATTGATAATTAAAAATAAAATTTATACATTTTCTTTTTAGATGTTCGAATACCTAATGTCCTAATCTTAAATTCACATTTAATTTGGAATGATAAGCAATGATAAGATAAAGAGTAAAACAAACGGAGAGAGTGTGTATTAAATTACTGTAAACAAGTATGAATGATTCATTACACTTATATAATACATGTACACTTTATACAGTACTCCATTTTTTAAAACTCTTTATTTTATCTTATCATTCCAAATCAAATGCGAATTCAAGATGACGACATTGTGTTTCATTCACTTTACAAATTACAATTTTAATAGCTTCATTGATGAATGTATTCAAACTGTAATTTGTAAAGTTAATGAAATGAAACAATCAAAATAATATGATACTGATAATCAACTGAAATTGGCACTTAATTTAAAATAGTCACACAAATTTGTACGAAATAAAAACAAGGGCCCAGTTGCAGAAAGAGGTACAATCGATTGTAAGTTACAATTAATTGTAAGTTGGTTGGATCATGTGTTCGAAATGTGCAGATCTGATTGGTTGAAACGCGCAAATCTGTTTCTGACTCGATTGTATCTCTTTCTGCAGCAGGACCCACGTCTTGGTTGGAGGGCTGGAGCTTGGAGCTATAGACCTATAAAACATCAATAAATCATACCAGAGTTAATTTCTTACCTTAATTGTTCACAATTTTGTTTCTTTTGTCATCAGGTACATGTATATGGGCATGACACTCATAGGGGCGAGTAACTTTCTGGAAATCTGCCAGAGTTTGCAGCAATGGAACAAAATCCATTCCGAGTACAAAAGCCAACATCACTAACGGAGGTTCATGATGCTTTGAATGAGATGCAGTGCCTTTGTCGTTTGGATCAGGACAGCATTGCAGCACTTCTTGACATTTCAAAGATTCATGACATTGTGTCAGATGCTGCTAGTACATCAAGGTTTGTTTCTCAGTATCTTGTTATTTATTTAAAAATGTATACATAGCGATGATAAAACAACAACACACTGGCGACACTGGCATGTGTGTAAAAACAAAGAAATGCATTATAAGGTGTGCCCCCCACCCCCCCCCCCCCCCCCCCCCCATGGACTGCATTAATGCACATACATTCATTAACAGATTTTCAGATAACTGAGATTTAAATTATTACTCCAATCCAGCTTGTTGCTGTTTGTTCACAAGGAGACTCAAAGATTGGAGGGATGCGATCCTGCTCAAGCTATAGGCATTATCACATCTGGAAATCTGAATGCTAAAGCAGAGCACCAGTTGTTCCATTTTGAGAAAGATGCTATAACACTTTTCCCAACCCTAAACCTGCAGCTAAGCCCCTTGACTTGCAGGGGTGCAGCTAACCCTAACCCAAATCCCAACCCATATTTACACTTACTATTAAGTTTTTGAATTCTGATTTTGCTATGAGGAGTAGTCCCAAATGGGTGGAGGCCAAGCTGCAAGTAACCCCTATTAACCAAGTGACATGTACGTATCCCTCGTTAAAAATGCATTATAATCTGATATATTGCAATGTTGTTGTTTTTTTCACAGGGAGACTGGAGAATGGAGGGATGAGATCCTGCTCAAGCTAGGCATCATCACATCAATCACTGAGGCAGATCTCTGTGTCACATTGGGCTGTATGCATAAAAACAAGCAATTGCTTGTGCTAGCCTTTTGCTTGAATCGGTATGCACACAAGCAAGCAATTGCTTGCAAGCAAAAGCTTTTGCTTACAAGCACAAGCAATTGCTTACTGCTCGTAAGCAATTGCTAACCAAACAAGCAATTGCTTAAAACCGTATGCATAAAACGAACCTTTTACTTGTCTTGATAAGCAATTGCTTGCGTTTTTTCAAGCACCTCCAGACCAGCTTGAGCTCTTGCTTACTAAGCACATTCACATTTTAGAATCAAGTTTTCATACCGTTTCAGGATGATTTAGAACTTCTGGTTCCAGAGGTTATGTTGTGATTACATATTTAATCAAATGGCTGTTATTTTAGACATTTATATCCATGTAGGCAATTTTGTTCATGATTTGAACATATTTGCGTAAGAAAAATACTGTTGCCAGGTCGGGCACGACCAGGGAAAGCTGCTATGCAAGGGACTACACGACGTTTGCATACACTACGAATCCCCTTTGTTGTCATGCAGTGCGATGTTCGCACAACCGTAACGATGCTTTGTTCAACACGTAAGCAATTGCTTAGGCAGTGTAAGCAAAAGGTTTCAGCACAAGCAAAAGCTTATGCATACGAAATTAAGCAATTGCTTGAACTTGATCTTTTGCTTGACAAGCTCTTGCTTGTGCTTGAAGCAATTGCTTATAAGCAATTGCTACGTTTTATGCATACGGCCCAACGAGACAGCTAGATGCCAGAACCATACCTTGGACCATTAGACAAAGTGGGAGTAGTCCAAATGTGCGTACATAGACCAAGAGGCAAGTTACACTCGTTGACAGTTATCATTTCATTTTGTTGTTGTTTTTTCACAGGGAGTCTCGAGAATGGAGGGATGATGTTCTGCTCCAGCTAGGTGTCATCACATCAATTGCTGAGGCAGATTACTGTGCCACTTTGAGAAAGACCCACCAAGTCTTTGCTGTGAAACAAACTCTGGAGAAAATTGTAAGTTTGACTAGTTGATGACTCTGTACATGCAAAGCATGTTTGATCCTCATGTGTCAAACATAATTATTGACATAACTTTGATGATTAATTTGTGAAGGAATTCTTCAACGATACAATGGGATGACATTGTGTCTCATCTAATATTCCAAATAGTAAATAATATGAATTGCATTGTTGACATCGTGTTGCATAAATATAAAGACCAAGCGTGTGACTGCATTTGGTCTGGAAATTTCACAGGACATTATAGTTCTTTGCTCACTTTTGTATCGTACACTTGCTTATTTTCATATAATAATCCAGGCTATTATTATGTTATTAATCATTCATATGATTATTTGTCAGTGACAAAACATACATCAGGTATTTTCATGACCACGAGTTCTAAATACTTGACATATAACTTAATTTGCTTTTAATTCTATACAGTGGACGTTGGTAGGTTGTGAAGATCAACTGGTGGCCTACAGTGCTTGCAAGTGTGTGCAAGCCTTACTTCTAGCTTTGGTAGAGACATGTGAAGCACAGGTGAGCTAGACCCTGTAAAAGTACATTCTTTAGATTACCTTTCCAATAGTAGAAGTAGTAATTAATAATAGTGATGATAATGAGTTTTGTTTACCCAACTTGCAAAAAAAAATAGTGCACATTTCATCATACTACACATACACTAGTTACACCAAATTGTACTTGCCTTATACTGTAAAGCGCTTACACATGATTATTAATCATATTACGCAATATTTTAATCAAAAAAATTATCGTTATTATCATTATTTGGGACATTAGGAATTTTAAAAATATAGGTCTGAAATTAATGAAGAGTTGTTCTGAACTTTTATCATAATTGGAATTAAAGGGATATATACATAAAACGGTTACCCTTTTTCTTTTAGATTATTCAATTTAATTTTGTGGTGCAAAAATAGTTGAATTTCTCCAATGATCAGTAGTTACTTCTTGTTTTTTGTTGTTGTGAAAAAGCATTCAAGCTTTCTCTTGTTATCCATGACTAGGTGCAGAATTTCCTTTAGTGTGCCATCAAAGCTACGAAGACCAGGCCAGAAGATCCACCAATCCTACACAAAGTGTGTTATGTCATGTTTGACGTCTGTTGAATATTTCATTTGTGAAAAAAACTAACTCTTTTTATCTACGTCTAGGTGCAGAATTTCTTGCAGTGCGCCATCAAAGCCATTGGCAATATCAACCAGAGAACCAGACCAGAAGACCCATCAGTGATCAACAAAGTGGTTTTCACCTTTGACCTCTTTGCCGACCTCTTCCACACTCAAAGGTCGGATGTTGGGAGGAGGGAGAAGCACAGGCTTCCTTGCCTGAGCAGCGCATCATCTTCACTTGGAGATGGATTTCAAGGGGAACAGCAAGCATCCGATGACCAACAGGAAACCCCACCAGGTGAGATACCTTAATAGCTGGAGATGTCGAATATGAAATCCTTTGAGATCTCAAACACTGAGAATACTGATAGTCTTTATTTTGTTGCTATGTTTTAATTTCATGTTAATCAGTACAAATTATATAAATGACTGAAACTTACAGTTATTGTTGTTATATGGGAATGCTGTCAAATGAAGAAAAAAAAAGTTCAGGTTGAGCTGACTTGAGCAAATACACAGAGACCTTAATGCATGTCCAGAAATATGCTTAACGCTTAGTCGCTTATAACCAAATGTATTTCTTTCCTTTTTTGTTTCCAGATGTTGCTGAAATATGCTGTTCCGCTTGCCAGGAGAGCATAGCTGACTTGACTGTGATATTTTCTGCTCATCTTGGAGTCCAAGATACAAACCTCGATGTCCCTCAATGGAAGGGTTTCCATTCATGGCTTCAGTCCTTGGACAAAGTGTCTTCAAGTAAAGTCTCTTACTCTTTCTTCAGACTGCTCTTTGCTCTCACAAAGTACCTCAACAGCCATGGTAAACCACTAGAGTTTTTTTCTCATGTTCATAGCATCGTCCCACTGTTGGTGTCATTACTGAAATCCTACTGTCGAGGGAATGTTGCCATCCTGAAGGTCGTTCTGGACATATTGAATCTGTGTGTCCATTGCTGTGCAAAAGAAGGCACACCTACTGTTGAAGAAGACAGAAATTCCACAAGAGGAACCACCCCTTCTGTTGAAGCAAACACAAATTCTGATGACCTGAGAAGACTTAAGGTTGAACTGTCCAGGGCCGTTCAGAATGCAGTTACTGAGATTGTCCAGACAACCTGGCTAGAGGGAGTCTCCTATCATGAAGGTCCAGTAGGTTTTGGAGGAACAGATTTCATGGGAAGTGACGAGACCAAGACTAGATGCTCAGGAAATGACTCAGGAAATGGAGATGGGACACTTCTCAGAAAACTTGCCAACTTTATCATCCTATCTTTCGAACATGTATCAATGTCCTCTGCAGAACACCCACACTTGTTGCTCTTAGAGTGTGTGCAGGCGTTGTCCACCTTTGTTATGACAAAATTGAACATGTCAGCAAATTGTAATGAGGACTCATGCAAAGTGGAGTGGCTGTTCCTTTTATTCGGTGACCAGGATGATGCCTTGATAGGAACGATGTTGAGCCTTCTTAAAACGTCCCTGACGATACACAAATCATCATGCTGCCGACAAACACATAGCAGTACTGTATTTCGGAACACTGCACGTCAAGATGAAATTGTGGCAAAGCGTGAGGCATTACATCAACAAACTGAAAGGACTGTTGTTTCAAATTCAGAATTTAAAACAAAATTTGCAAGTGTAGGAAACAACAAGGAAGGGGATTTGACATCCAAGGAGGCATCACAGGAAGATATAGATGTAGAAGATACAACTTTGGACCCCACAAGTCTTCTTAAAACTTCCATGTCAATTCACAAACAATCATGCCATCAATCTGATCCAATGGACTCATTTCGACTGGCTGAAGAGGGAAGTGATGTCGGAAACATCAGTGAAGGACACTCTTGTTCAAAAGAGGAAGAGCATAAGAAAGAAGCAGATGAAATTATGAGGACAAACTCCATCTTAAATCCTCACTGCGTCTTCTTGTCGTTCCTGCATCACATGACCTGGGACCACAGCATCCTCCTCGACCACCTCATCTCCATGGAAACGGACTTCCTGGAGTACCTCGTCCGCTATCTGCGCTTCGTCCCCTCTGATTGGGCGGAATTCATTGATGCTCACAGGAGGCAACAGAGAAACATTTCTGATGAAGATTTGGAGGATTCTAGGGAGCATGCTTTTGCAACAAATTTAATCGAGACAGAGAGTATAGTAAATATTACTGAAACGGATAGCGATAGACAGGACTCTTGTGATTCATCCCACAAAGATATTGATGAGGATAATGATAAAGGCAGAGATGATCGTCATGGTGATGATAATGATGATGATGATGATGACGATGATGATGAGGCGGAGGATGAGGAAGAAGTAGATGATAATGTGCATGATGATGATGGTACTCTTCGTGGAGATGATTTCACACAGTATTCTTTTGAGTCTGTTGATAGTAAATGTAATGTTGTTCAGGAAGAGGACAGATCTTCTCAAAAGTTAGTTTGTGAAAGCAGGACAGAAGAATCCACTCTGAAGAGAAGGCACGCTGACCTTAATGAAAAGGACGTTGAAAATCAAATGAAATTCTCAAAACTAGCTAACCAAAATGTTGAAAATAACCCGGTGGAACCAAAAGAAGAGATTGTTGATCTTGATTTTGTCTGCAGTCTTCCAGATGAATTGCCATCATTGAATGAAGATGGTGAAAGGGTTGGAAGTCCTTCAGGAGCAGTCATTGCTCTGTTAGATGATACCATGACAGTTCTGATCAGACTACGATTAGCTATTGAAAGACTTCACGAGAAAAATCTCTTCCCGTTCTCAGCCAAACCACTGCTCAGACTTTTGATGAGAATTGAGGACTTTTATGAGAACTAAACCGCATAATTCTGAACATACACAGCTTTAAGTGTGTCTGGTTTACACACATCAGTGCAATACTATATTGTGAAACGTTAAAATGACATACAGTGAAACCTCATTTAAAAAGAGCACCTCGGGCCCATTGAATTACCTTGTTATATCAGATATCTTGTTGCATCCGGGCTAAACAATTATTTACTACATAGATCATGGACCTGTGAAATAGCCTCGCTATATCAGGTACCTTGTGATAACAGAGTTCATTATAAAGAGGTTCCACTGAACTTGTATTTAAAGCAGCGCTCCACAATTACCTTTTTTTTGCTAGTGGCCCTGTCGTGTCAATGAAATAATTTCATCCCAAATTTTGGTGGCCCAAAACAAACATTTACCCGGCCCTAAATTAAATTTTTTATTTGTATTAGCTCTCATTTCCAGGTTGAAAACCCAGTCATCCTTTCAGGCCACCAACATATGTGTATAACTTTCATACATTTTTGCTGGCCTCAAGTAAGATGTTACTACCACCGGCCAGTGTAAGCAGCAAGCCCTGCTTTTAAGCACAGTGGAACCTCTTTATAACGGGCTCTGTTGTAACTACATGTAGGTATGCGACATAGCGAGGTAATTTCACAGGTCCAGGTTCTATGATTTTTTTGTTTGTAAGCCCGGATACGACAATATATCTGATAAAATGAGGTAAGTTCAGTAGATCCAACATGCTTGTTTTAACGAGGTTTTACTGTATACACTTTAAGACTTGTAATTGATTATGCAAGATACATTTGCCAAAACTGACATTTTCTATATTCAACGAAGCTTCCCAGTTTATGTACAGATAGATCTACATTTTATGTCAATATCATAACATTCTTTTTGGTTTATGTTTATGTAATAAACTGTAAACATAATTGGGAATATTGCAAAACTAAAGAAGTTTTTCGTGACTCATTTTGTGTTTGCATTGTCATTATCTAATTTTGTCAAAACTTCAAATGAAAACACAAACTTTTATTGCAAAATGTATACATGATACTTTATTTACAACCAGATTGCATTTCAAAATACAAAAGTACAGACCATGAACAATAAATTTGAAATTTCCAATAAAATGTTTTCACAGCCAGTTTATACGGTGTTACAACTGCAGGGGTGATAATTTTGCTTATGCACCAAATTAATGTTTATATGTAGTTCCGACAGTAGATGAAATAAATACTTAGTAATTCAAGAGTTTGCTATGAGTGGGGAAAAAAAAGCCTTTTTATGTACAGGCTGTATGATCAAATTAATCATATATAATTTTGATAAGGAGTGTAGCTAGAAGCCTAGAAGCATTCTATTTTGCCTTGCTGGGCAATGTGACTGAAGGTACAGAGTTGAACACAAAATTTGTATCTAAAAGCCCTGGATACCATTTGATAAAACATTTCCCGATTTCCTCTTGTTGTAAGTATCCAATTATCGTTACCACTATGGCAACAGCCAATTAGCATGGAGCATTTTAGCTGTTGCCATGGTAGTTACCATAATTGGTCACTAACAACAATTGGAAAAGTTTTATGAAATAGGGTCCTGGTCACAATAAACCTACGACAGGTTCACAACAAAAATTGGGGGGATTTTGTGGCTTGTTTTGCAATGTTGTATGACAGTTGCACAAAGAAATGGGTGTCGTGCAACAAAAAATCGGTCTTGGCTTGAAATCTGGACTACCCTATTTTATGCCACGACAGATCCACAAAATTGTTGTCTTACTGTTGTCGTGATACATCATACAACAATCAGTCTTACGAAACGTTCTTACAAAAAAAAATAACATGTTGTTGATACCAACATTTTTGTGTAATTTCTTGCAACAATCTCACGATAATGGCACATCATTAGTGAGATTGTCTTGAGATAATCACAAGATATTCCCACAAAATCAACTACTTCATGGGATGATGCTCTCAAGTTACTCCTAGATCCTGCAACATAACCACAACATTTCTGTCTGTTCCTGTGGTAAAAGCATCAACATTTTCAATTTGACCACTTCCACAGCAATTCTTATTTCGCAAAAAATTCAAACAACAGAAAAATGTACATTTTGTATGACAAAATCATCATGGGTTTCATTGTGACCAGGGCTGTCGATGTACAATATTTTTGACAACTAAAGTAAGTTTTAAATTATTTGAGTACTTTTTTTCTTTTTTAATATTGTTATAACAATACAGAAATGTAAAATATCACTATGAAGCTAGCGAGGCCAGTACAAACGGTTCTCTATTTCCCCATAACCGACATTTGGCCCAAAAAAGCATACAATGTACATCTAATGAATCATAAGCCACAGTAGACATACATGTAATTAGAGTCCATTCTCCAAAAAGCTATTGATACAATCTTATCATTAGGCATCCTTCAACCCCTTGCAAGATCTTTGCTCGTCTTGATTTAACCCATTGTTCATGTGTATAATTTTTAGGGACCTTGGTACATGGCCAAGTACGTGTAGGTTTCTATTCCAGTAAACCAAGGGCTGTATTATCATAATATTTCTTTTAGTAGAACTTCTTTCACTCATTTCTTATAGCGGTATCCCCTGATTCGAAGCCAGATATGGAAGATGATGATCTCTCACAAGATTGTATGAGCCTAGAAATATTATCCGATAAGTTATCAACTCAAGAAGATTGAAGGGCTGCATGTAGTCTGCTCCTCTGAACAGAGGCTGTAATTATAACAACTTTTTTCTATAACATCTTTCTCGCATCTGTAGCAGTATCTCTTGAGTTTGAACCTGACGTGGTAGATGTTTCTCTCGTAAAAGGAGATATCAGTCCGTTAATACCATCCCAACTTGAGAAGGCTGTAGCGATCTTAGGAATAGTCCATTCCTGTCAACCAAGGTTTTTATTATCATAATTGTATCTGTTTCTTTCCCTCTTCTCCTGTCGTGGTACATCTCTTGAAGCGGAACCAGAACTGAAAGATGTTGTTACTGAACTGGCAACAGAAGCGGGCGAGTTGCTGATGATATCATCTTGAGAAAACTACAGGCCTAGTCCATTCCTCCGAGTTTAGGCTTCAGTTATCATAATCGTTTCATTCACTCATCTCCTGTAGCGGTACCTCTTGAAGCGGAACCACAGCTGGAAGATGCTGTTGCTGAACTGGCACCGGAAGCCAGTGAATTTCGCTCTGTTACACAATATCAGACTAGGAATACCACCTTATGAGTTATCACCCATTCCTGTAAACCATGGTCTTTATTTTTTATGATAATGTCTTTCAGTAGCACTCCTATTATTCATCTCCTGTAGCGGTACCTCTTGAAGCGGAACCAGAGCTGGAAGATGCTGTTGCTGAACTGGCACCGGAAGCCGTGCCGATGTGAATACTCCCACTCCCTGTTCACAATCTTGAAGGCAATGTCCTGCGTAAAATTGAGAAAGGGGAGATGAGAATTATTATATACAAAATGGAATCAATCTTTCCAGAACAGGAGAAGAGATTTATATCTACGTCACTAAAATAGCTTTTATCAAATCGTTATTTGTTTAGTACAGTTTCAGCATACCGATTTAGCTAAAAATATTTTAGTGACGAGATCAAATAATTTGAGCTCAAAATCGTTTTCAGAATACACCCCCTGAGTTCTACATGTATGTTATTTATTGTTTTTAAGCACAGACATGAGATGTGCAGTCCATGAGACAGATAAATAGTGCTTTGGATCATCATCATCATCATCATCTTATAAACAAAGGAAATTCAATGGACGAAAGGTGCTCTCTAGCTATCACTCATACTGATGATACCAGTATTGGAATACTATTCCATGAGTTACATTTATCAACTTGAAAAAGCCATAGGACTAGTCCATTCCCTGAATTGAGGCTTTACATCTCCTTTCATTTTTTAAATTAAATTTTTTTTTTTTGCTCTTCAGTGCTCTTTTGCTCTGTTTCCTAGAGGGACCTGCATCTAATATTATTTATAACTCAACCATTGGATACACTATATTGTGCACTCTCTCCACTCCCTGGGGAGCATTCCAGCAAGTGCTACTTTATAGTGCACGTATGCTTTATACACACCCACATTCATACCACAAGTACCCATATTGCACCCTGGCGGGGAGCAGCAATGTGGATAAAGTGCCTAGCTGACACTAGTATTGTACTGGCGGCATCGATCTGGGTTTGAACCCGGCTCCCGTGCTTGGTAGTCAGTGCACCTATCTGATTGTGCCACAACACTCCACTTCATAAGGTTTCACGCTTTTGTTTCTTACCTCATACGGGGGTCCAGCACAGAATGTGAGGATGCCAAAGTCGGGGTTCTCAGGGACTGGAGTTAAGGTGTACTCGGGAGTGTTTCTCTTGTCGATCAAGTCGGGGTAGAAAATCTGCAGAGGAGAAATACATAATTTGAAACAATAAAACTATTGGAACAATAGAACGTCCTTATAACAAGATCATCTAGGGTCAAAACAAGTTTAAAACAAAACTAACATTTCTTTATTACCAGAATCCATACACAATGAAAAAGGGCAGATGCATGTGGCAACTCAAACATAAACAGATACCTGCATATATGTTTTTTTGCAAATATAAAAAAAAAAAAAAAAAAAAAAAAAAAATAATGTTTTTACTACCACGAGCAATGTTAAAGAAATACAGTGGAACCTCTTTATAACGAGGTATATTCACAGGTCCAGGTTTTATGTATTGTATTATTTTTAAGCCCTGATACTACGTGAAATCTGATATAATGAGGCAAATGCAATTGGCCCAAGGAACTCTTTATAATGAGGTTTCACTGTAGTCATAGCGTGCAGTTGAAAGGAATGCCTCCGCAATTGCACAATCTTGCAACAAGCCAAAATTGACTTGCACTAAATCAATTTTTTAAAACTCAAGTTTGATTGTAACCAATCGACCGGTTCTCGGGAAATCGTGATTACAAGCTATTTTTTCATTATTTCAAAATCCAATCAGTTCATTGGCTCATCAAGATGTACCAAGTTTGGTGGGAATTCATCAATCGGTTCTTGAGATAACGCAATCACAAGCTATTTTTCGCATACATAATGAGCCCTGTGACCTTTGACCTCATGACCCCTAAATCTAATCAGTACACTGGCTCTGCAAGATACATACATATACTGAGTTTGGTGAGAATTCGTTGATTGGTTCTTGAGTTAACTTGATCATGAGAACGGGACGTTAGTAGGAATGGACGGACGGACAACTCCAAAACATAATGGCCCGAATTCACAAAGGAGGTTTGTACAAACCATGGTCTACATCTATGGAGTGCTGCTCGTAGACAAGTAAAACAATTTATAATTCATAACGATATGACTTTGCTTACTAACTAGCAAATTTCACCATCTGAGAAGACAAACATTTTGTTGGTGCATTTAGTAAATGTGTATCATCAACATTGTTAACAAGTAAGGAGTTTTACATTCGTTCTCCATCAGTTTAAAAATAACACTCCATAGATGTAAACCATGTTTGTACAAATCTCCTTTGTGAATCCGGGCCAATGCCACCGTCCAAATTCGTTGCAAATGCATGAAAAAACCAAATGAATGTGACCCTGATTTGTGTCGTTATTATTATTCGGTACACATACTCCTACTTACATTGAACTTGTATCCTTGCACAATCTTTGGCGGAGGATTGTCCATGTCGTAATGAGTCTGATTGTACTTGTTCCACTCGAATCCCTGTGAAAGAGAAAACATTAAGTACAATAATCATTGTATTTCATTTGCTTTATTATTTATTGTTTATTTTCAATTCTTTTTTATTTCCAGGCACAAAAACAAGGGTAAGAAAATTGTTCCTCAAAATATCTTAAAACAAGCGGGGCTTGCTGGGCCTATACTTTTTGGACCAAACATTAGGTTTCTGCTTAATATGCAATCTGACTGCTAATTGTCCAAATAACAGCATTATTGAAATTTGATTTGGCAAGAAAGCAGGGAAATAAAAAAGCTAGAAAACTTACAGTATGGACCCTGTTTAACCCTATTCTAACTGGGCTATTTCAGACCGGGTTTTTACTGGGGGGGGTGGGGGGGGGTCAATTTGACCCCCCCTTATGATCTCGAAGACCGATTGTCCGATTCACGCGAAATTTTGCACGGAGGTACATTGAAGTATTAGCAATGCGTTCATGTTTTCGTTTAAACGATCCAACGTTAAATATGCAAATTATGCGCATATTAATTACCGAAATACACTAATTTATGCAAAAATTCTCTTTTTGTCCGTAAATCACTAAATATTGCTCAGAATATGCAAATTTTGTGCATGAATATACTTTATGACTTAATTAACATGTTTTAAAAATCAAAAATTGCGATAGCCAAAATTTTCTTATGTATTTCTTTGTTATTAGAATTTCTTATGTATTTCTTTGTTTTTTATTTATGTTTTTTATTGTTTTTTTCAATGGAATAAATTATTGACCATTTTTAGCCCAAAATCAAATGATTGCAGGGATTAGAATGAAAAATAATGAAGGAATTGTCTATTATAGGAAAAAATAAATTTCCATAGGATTTGTACACAAATCACAAAATTTAGCGATTTTCGGTCCGACGCTCACTTACAAAAGGTCACGTGACTTTAGAACAGGGTACCCGGTCGTCACAATTTTGGTCTCAAAAGTTGCGCAAGGCTTCAATGAAAAAACTCATGAAGTCGCGCGGCAACATTGGCGCGCATTGCGGAATTATCGCGCGAAAAGTCGAGGGGGGGGGGTCAAATTGACCCCCCCCCCCAGTTAACATAGGGTTAAGAAGTGGGGCTTGCGGGCCAATACTTTTTGGACCAAACATTTGGCTTCTGCTTATACAATCTGACTGCTAATTATCCAAATAACACCATTCTTGAAATTTAATTTGGCAAAAAAGCAGGGAAAGAAAAAAAAGCAAGAAAACTTGAATGGACCCTGTTGAAGAAGCCAGGCTTATGAGGCCTGTACCTGTCTATGCAGATGTACATGTACAGGGGCTTTATTAGTGATTTGGGGATTTGGGGGCTAAATCACTATGACGACGCGAGTATCTATTTTGACACCAGTATAGTATACTCACAGTATGGACCCTGTTGAAAAAGCGGGGCTTGCGGGGCCTGTACTTGTCGGACCACATGTAGGGCTTCTGCTGGTCCACCTTGACCTCCACGGCAAAGGATGCCTCATCCTTGCCCATCTCTTGCTTGGCTTTCTTGATGAAATCCATCTCAGCATCAGTCTGTAAACATAGGAAAATAATGCTCATTGTGAAAACTATAATTACTGTACTAGAGGCACGGATTTTCCGCGATCGCGGAAAATCGCGGAATTTACCATTTGAAACGGAAAATGAGTTCTCAAACGGAAAATCGCGGAAAACCTCTTTTTCCTCAAAAATTCATATTTTGTAGTAGAAAACTATCAGAAGAAAACAAATGACAAAAAAAGTACAAGAAAGACGATGTCGAATGCAACTTACAACGACAAGAAATCCGCTGCGTTTATTATGACAGCCGATCTAGCGCGCGGTGCGGCGAGTACGGCATACGATCGACGTCGTAGACTAGCTACCCCGGCGCGCCCCGGCCCCGCAGCTAGCTGCTATATCAGTCAGAGCTGCGCATACCATGTCACCCATGTACGTAATATTAATACTGCACATGGATTAAACGATTCTCAAACGTTGACATCCAGTCCGCCCTCTATTGGTACAGCCCGCCATATCACTCGTTTACTTTGCGTGCAGGTTATGGGTCTCATTTCTTACGCGAGATATCCATCCGCCGGGAATTGGGGAATTCCCCAATTCCCGGCGGATGGATATCTCGCGTAAGAAAAAAGACCCGATAAGCTGCACGCAAAGTATATAAGTGAAGTGTTAGTGTTGACTTATTCGTGTCGTTGTACTGATATGATGTAAGCTTCAGTACACATGCAGGTTCGAGGAGTTAGAAAATGTTCGAGATATAATCAGCGCACACGTGTATAACAATTACTTCCGCGTTCGTTCCGGGGTATATACTACGGCTTTGGTAATGGTACGGAATTCGATTACGACACGACGTCACCACACGCTGATAGTGATACGTATGAAAGCTTGAAGTTGAAGCGAGAGAAAAATCGGTAAATCATGATTTTACCATACTCATTGAATTTTGTATAGAGTTTGATGGTAAACGGAATTTGCAGTTTTTCACATGTACAAAGTCTATGGCAAAACGGAATTTCCGTTTTTCAGGCAGGTAAAAACGGAATTCCCGATTTTCTGAAACGGAAAAAGCCTTTTTTTGAAACGGAAAATCCGTGCCTCTACTGTACATGTACTGTGTATAATTTATGTTTCTTTATGCTCAAGCCAAGGGCTGTAAAGTGATAGCTGTGTTTCTCTACAATACTGACTTCATATTCAGCCCTCTTTGATATATTCCATCATGCCATCCATATACGTCTACATACTGAGCATTAATGGCAACTTACACTTTTTAAGAAGTCAAAACTTATGGTAGGTAATTGAATTTAACATGAAGTATGTATTAGCATAAAAGCAATGTAGTGGGTCAATTTTAAAAACACTTGGAAAAAAGCTCAAAAGACATGACAACAAAATACTGAATGTATTTTCACTATTTACCTCAGATGATCCGGTGCTGATGAGGTGCTTGCGAGCCGTCTCCAGCTTGAGCTGATCCTCGTCTGGATCCAGGACGAAGACCTCGATGGAGAGATCCTTCTGCTGCATGAGCCGGGGGCTGTAGCATCCCTGGATGTAGTCTATGTGGCTCTCCTCTTCTAAGTCATCTTCAGTGAGGATCGACTCGGGCCTGAAAGGAGTTGCATATAAATATAAATTAATAATTCATACACCATTGAAGTAATGAAGCAAAGACAATGTTAGAATATTAGACCTCGATGGACAGATCTTTCTGCTCCAGGAGCCGGGGGCTGTAGCATCCCTGGATGTAGTCAATGTGGCTCTCCTCTTCCAAGTAATCTTCAGTGAGGATCGACTCGGGCCTGAAAGGAGTTGCATATAAATATAAATTAATAATTCATACACCATTGAAGTAATGAAGCAAAGACAATGTTAGAATATTAGACTTCGATGGACAGATCTTTCTGCTCCAGGAGCAGGGGGCTGTAGCATCCCTGGATGTAGTCCATGTGACTCTCCTCTTCTAAGTCATCTTCAGTGAGGATCGACTCGGGCCTGAAAGGAGTTGCATATAAATATAAATGAACAATTAATAAACCATTGAAGTAATGAAGCAAAGACAATGTTAGAATATTAGACCACGATAGACAGATCTTTCTGCTCCAGGAGCAGGGGGCTGTAGGATCCCTGGATGTAGTCTATGTGGCTCTCCACTTCTAAGTCATCTTCAGTGAGGATCGACTCAGGCCTGAAAGGAGTTGCATATAAATATAAATTAATAATTCATACACCATTGAGTAATGAAGCAAAGACAATGTTAGACCAAGATGGAGAGATCCTTCTGCAGGAGGGGGGCTGTAGGATCCCTGGATGTAGTCCATGTGACTCTCCTCTTCTAAGTCATCTTCAGTGAGGATCGACTCGGGCCTGAAAGGAGTTGCATATAAATATAAATTAATAATTCATACACCATTGAGTAATGAAGCAAAGACAATGTTAGACCAAGATGGAGAGATCCTTCTGCAGGAGGGGGGCTGTAGGATCCCTGGATGTAGTCTATGTGGCTCTCCTCTTCTAAGTCATCTTCAGTGAGGATCGACTCTGGCCTGAAAGGAGTTGCATATAAATATAAATGAACAATTAATAAACCATTGAAGGTGGAAGCAAAGACAATGTTAGTATGTTAGAATGTAAGAATGTTAGACCTTAATGGAGAGATCCTTTTGATCCAGGAGAGAGGGACTGTACCCCCCTGTATGTACTCTATGTGGCTCTCCTCTTCCAAGTCATCTTCAGTTAGGATCGATTCTGGCCTGCAGTTATGTTATGAAAAGAATAGCATAGTTAATCTCCAGTATGTCTTATCTGAACTTGAAATTGAATTCCATCTGGACAATAAAACAAAATTTTCCAACACAAATTTTAGATTTGATGATTGTATTTGGCAAAATCCATCCAAAAAAGATACAATCCTTCATAAAAAGTAATCAAATATTATAACAAAGCTAACTTACTCTTCTTCTGCTCCTCCCTTGGCACCTTCCGGTTCGCCTCCGACAGCTCCCTCCACGACCTCTGACCCTTCAACTTTGACCTCTACTTTCTCCCCCTCCTCCTCATCATCATCATCATCAGAGGGAAGCTCAATCTCGGCACCTTCTGTGGCGCCACTCGTGGTTGCCGTTTCCTCTTTTGGTGGTTGCGTCGGGTCCCATTCGGCGGAGGTTGCACTGGCCGAGGGGAACAGGGGCTGTGCCTCAACCCCTTGCTGTTGCCTGAGCGTGGCCAGCTTGTTCCTCAGTTTCTCCTGATGCAGCTCCCTCAGCCTCGCTCTGGCCATGTGGGCATCTAGCTGTTGCTGGAGCGACTCCCAGTATCCTAGAGTAGGGAAATATATTTAATTATTAATTGATAAGGATTTTACAATGGAGAGTTATCTTTTAAGCCGGCTTCTAAGATTTGCATTATGTAACTTTCAGCCTTGCTCTGGCGAAGTGAGCATCTAGCTGTTGCTGTAGCGACTCTCAGTATCCTAGTGTAGAACACTTATATAAACAATTTAGTGATCAGGATTCACCAGCCATGATATTTTCTTACTTTTGCAATATCGCAAACAAGCAAAAATCCTCGCCTTTTACCTCTTCTAGAGAGGTAATCAATTGATCTAAAGTAATTTGTAATTTTAATAATATTGAAGAGTTTCCACAGAATGTTACAATGGTTTCCAGCCAGATAATATGTCATTTCCACAGGCTCATTTGTGATTTGACCAGGGGCCCTTAAAGCCCAAGTCCAGTTTCGGGAAAGTAGCCAAATACATCTATATTGATCAATATTGTTGAATACTATTGAAATAGGGCTTGTGTGGTAAAATCCGAACCTAAGCATCGTTAAATACAGAAATATCGGAAGAAATCCAATATCCACCTGTGAAATTCATAAATCCACTGCCCGTTCAGACCTGTCAGCCCCGCTAGCGCTGGGGGAGATATCGACAAGCTAGGGACAAGCCCGTTTAGCGCGACACCTCGTGTACACCTCGTGGTCGTAATACACGTAGCGTATGAGCGATTCCGCGTTGGCGATATCTATCCGGCCCTAGATCAATTCATAATTTTGCAAATATATCAATTAGTAGGCAGTTTCTTGGCCAAATTTGGATAATCCTATATTAGTACAATTATATTCTTTCACATTATTGGCAATAAGAGCTTCCATTTCATTTTTTTGAGAGGGGGGCGTTTCCAAAACTGGCCTTTACCTTTAAAACAATTACAGCGCTAAATGACAGAAAGTGTATGTTTTTTACTTCTCAGAGGTGAGCACAAGGTTGGATGAGCATGCAAGAGTTGCCAGGCAAAAGGTAATGAAGAAGAGCAAAGAGGGGAATAATGAACGCGCTGAGAACATGGGGTAAGTTGGTGCAACGGAGGAAGATGCATTGGACAGAGGGAAATGAAGAAGTCCTAATGGTAACTTGCCAATTGGTCTACCAGAAAGTTATACATTTGGGGGCTTATGATAAGGGTTAGGGGTTTGGATTAGGGTTAGGGTTAGGGTTAGGTTTTAGGTTAGGGATTGCATTTGGAGTTGGGAAAATTGAAGTTAAGGCACCAGGTAGTAGACCAAATGAGTTGTAGACCAACTGAATGTAGATCAAGCTAACATAAACCTGCTGTAGCAACCCCTAATAGTGCTACTACTAATAATTCTATATTTTTATATACCATGCACACATCTGTCGGCAGATGCTCGTGGTGTACAATTATCATTATTACCCCTGGTCATCTGGGCACATTTCTAAAACCCAACAGTTATCATGTGCACTTTCTCAACTCCCCAGAGAGCATACTAGCCGCCAGCAACCATATTGGCGCATCGGGCTAACAGGATAAGCCAAAAGGGAATGTACTGGAAGTGCTCACCAATGTCTACAGCACTGCCACTCTGTATCCTCTGTACAATCTGAGCCTTGAGCGCCAGTAGTTGGCTGTGATTTTTGTTCTTGAAAACCTTGGCCACCTCTGTACTGACTGATGTGTTGATACCTTCACGCCTGTCTGCTGCCTCTGTAACAGGGAGAGAAAATCAACAAAAACAATTACAAACCATATCAAAGAGTAAGATACAATAATAAGACAATATCAATTTGAGCCATTCTCCATAGCCAGTAATTGGTGGTAACACTTGTTTTTTTAATACCTCAGCCACGTCGGTACTGACTAATGTGTTGATGTGTTAACAAACAAACAATCTAACAATCCAACAAAAACATAAACAAATGATTAAACAACCAAAGAAGAAAATCCCACAAACAATCATGCATCAAAAACAACAAATACATTTTGGTGATTGGTCTCACCTTCTGGCATGATCTTCTTGGGTTTTGAGAGCTCGTCCTCAGGGGGGGTGTTTCACAAAGATTCTAAGTTGAACTTAACTCTTAGTTGGACCTAACAATCATGGAAAGCCATTTATAGCCTTGAAATAAAACTTATTTTAGACTTAAATACATTTTACATCAAGAACGTAAAATCTCCTTTATAATAGAAAATATTATTATGATTTGGATCCACATTTTATGGCTTTTAAAATAACCGTTTCAACAATTTTTCAAAGAAACTAACAGCCTTCCATAATTTTAAAGTTCAACTTAGAATCTTTGCGAAACATCCCCCCCCAGTGTTTATTTAAACCAGCTAACAGACCAAAAACAAGAACATATAGACAAACAAACAAATCACAGATATCATATACATTTAATCAAACATCAAATGATACAATGAAATCATCGGTCTCACCTTGTCCCTCAGGCAGGATCTTCTTGAGTTTCGTGAGCTCGTCCTCTGCAATCACGGTGATGTCCTTCCAGAACTCCACATTCCTCCCTTGCTCCAGCTCCACGTACACTGTGATGTCTTCCAGCAGATCCTCCAGATCTGACATTGTCAAACCCTGTCAAGAGATGATAGAAGGGACATCAAAAAATGGTCAAGCGTAGCATAAAAATAATGGGATTTAGGGTGAATGAATGCTAGAAATGCCAGAAGTAGTCCAACCATCCCCTTATTCATATACCGTACATTATGTAAGAGACCTTATTCATTCAATAAGGTTAAATATCAAATAAAATTGACAGTGACATTTTAATTGAGGCAGGCCAAAATGCAGACCATTAGAATATATTATATCCCTCATGAGAATGTTCTAGCCATGTGATTGGTCGAAACGCCGTCACATGTTCAAGTATAATTTCTCCCATCAAATCCCAACCTCATATAGTACTTTTGTACAGTTCTTTTGTACAGTTCTTATTGCTGCTACGCATGTGATCTCATAGGGCACGTTGTTAACAACCTCTAAATTAGGAATCAGCGAACGTTTACAACCGAGTTGTTTTGTTCCCATGACAACCCAGAACGCAGCGGCAGCCAATGCGAACGCTTGTGGGCGCGCAAGTACACGTGCGCGCGTTTGTGCGCAGAAAGGTAGCGCGCTGGTGCGCAAAGTTTACGCGCGGCTACGCTTAATAGACAATGGTATAAGCTTCTTAGCCTTTTAATCATAAATCTTGTTCATGTGCAGGATTGACAAATTGAAATAAAAAACTTAATAAATTGCCTAATATCCCGAACTTTTGAGCACTTTGTGTTAGTTATAGGTCGTTGGTGATCAAAATGATATGAGGGATATAAAGCAAATAACCAAATCTCCTTACTCGGGTGATGGATGCAAAACTATACGTTGCCTCGGTGATCTGCGAAGGTAACCATCATGCCTCGGCTACGCCTCGGCATGACAGTACCTTCGCAGATCACCTCGGCACGTATAGTTTTGCCATCACCCTCCCAGTCGATGGTTATTTGCTTAATATACCTTTTTACCCCTAGCTCAAGCAGGTTTTCTTATTCAATTTCTTTATGTAAACTGTTCAGTCTAGAACCATAATGGTGCCAAGGAGCAATTTCAGTCAAACCCGTGTGTAGTGACCACCCAAGGGAAGCATGAAAAGTGAACGCTGTAGACAGCTTCCATAACATTGATTTTCTCTGCAGAGGATAACTTTCCGTGGCCACCATAGGCGGGATGGCTGCTACACACACGTGACCACTTAGAAAGGTTTGACTATAAAAATACACTGGAATGTCTTCCATCATATTTTACAAGTCTGACATCAAGCCTCTACACTAACTTTTTTTCCACACTGGCCCGTTTGGGCAAGTAAAATCATAAATTGTGAAATTTGACTTGCCCCAATATAAAATGTACTTGCCCTCTTACTTCTAGATGAGATTTCCATGTATGAAATTACATTGTTCTCTCGTAGTTGAACAGTTATTTAGTTGCCCACAATCATGCAGATTAGACAATTTATGAAATTTTACTTGCCCTGAGCAAGCGGGCAAGTACTAGTGTCGAGCCCTGCTGACATACATCAACAGGAGCAGGCAAGTCTTAATCAATGTTAAGGATATTCCTTACCTTTAAGACATTGTAGGGTTCTTGCATCTCCAGAGAAATGTCTCCATCATCTTCTGCACTGATGTACTGTGCCAGCAGGTCAATGGGCTTGGCTGGGTATAGAAGGGAAACAATATCATTATTAGAAATCAGAATTAATTTTTTTAAATGAATGTGTATGCAGACATGAAAAGTACTGTTCATACAAAACACTGACAAACTTTCGAGAACTACTGCGAAGCGACCGAGCGGGGGGAGGGTGTGGGTGTCCCCCATCCCACGGGAGGGAGATTTTTCAATTTTGGGGTTCAGAATCGTGCAATCTGGTGCATTCTGTGGTGAGATTTTTAACCCTATATATTTAATAAGAATCTGGAGTAAGAGGATTCCATTTAGCATAGCATAACACATACCACAACAGGCTCTGGGTAAAAAAAAAAAAAAAAAAAAAAAATTGGAGAAAAAGCGGAAATCCGGACAATTTTCATGCCTGAATATGTATGATAAGTTTCTGTTACAATGACATAATTATAAGCAAATACGCTATTAACATTTGGTGGCCATAGGCTAAATTTGAGTGACCACTGGCCAGGGGGCCAGTACTAATTTCAACAATCTTCTTCTCAAGTAATGTCAAACTTACCTCTTCCATCTTTTATTCTGACCTTTGACCTCAGCTTGGCCTGGCTCAAATGAAACTGTATGAAAGCAAAGAAATGCAAAACATCGCTATGATTGCAACAGTAATTTAAATACTTAATATGTACTGACACTGACACAAAATGAAAAACAAAATAATTGCAAAGCTGTAATAACGAAAAGAAAAAAAACATAATGTACATCGTATGTTTCCAAGTGATAGAATAAATGAAGGATGCTTTATGAATTGTGAGTACCATCAATTGGGTTGGTTTAACAGAATATTTTGTACACACCTGATTGAGTGGATACATTTTCCCTTTGAATTACAAGAAATGTTCGGTTAAATTCCACACATTGAACACGAGAACTGTTACCCCACTATGCAGAGAAGACTTTACTGTCCAAATAGTTCAATTTCTGTAAATTTCTCCTTTAAAATACTTACACTATCTTCTTGTTTTTCCCATTCCTTGTAATATTCTGCTTCTCTTGAACGCTGCAGTTCCTCCTAAGGAATGAAATAAAACACACAGACATTGAAATGCATCTTTAACATTTACTGTACATGTCACATTAACTTTCAACAGTAGGCTCCGTTTAGAAAGGTTCTCTGAGGCATCAACTTCTTAGTAACATATTATATGCCAAGCCTACATATATGCAGGGCTCCACACTTGCCTTTTTTGTCAGTGGCCCGGTCGGGCAAGTGAAATAATTTCTTCCCCTTTTCTGGTGGCCCGAAAGAAAATTTACATGCCCGAAAATGTTATTTTATGAGTAAACTTTTTTGTATTCAAAATATCACTCTTTCCTAATCAAACCTGTTATTATAGATGAAGCATATGCCATAAAAGAAAACAATTTCTCATTTTGTCAATGTCGGGTTGAAAATCTGCTTGCCCGATCGGGCCACCAAAATATGACTTTTATACATTTTTGCTGGCCCCAAGTGCAATTTCACTGGCCCCGGGCCAGCAGGCCAGTGCGAGTGTCACGTACATTTTTTTTATCATCAACGAGCCTTGAAATATTGAAATATCTTTTGTTGGAAGTCTCAAATACTTGCATTTTTGTTTGCTTCAAAGCTTACCATAAAGGTTTACCATAAATTTCAGTTCAACTTAGAAATTAAGTTCAACTTAGTGGCCCATATTCACAAAGGAGGTTTGTACAAACCCCGGCTCAAACCGTGGTTTACATCTATGGAATGCCAATTGTAAACTGATGGAGAGAGTATGTGTACCATCAACATTGTTAACAAGTAAGGAATTTACATTCTCTCTCCATCAGTTTACAGTTGGCATTCCATAGATGTAAACCGCGGTTTGAACCATGGTTTGTACAAACCTCCTTTGTGAATACGGGCCAGTATCTTTGTGAAACACCCCCTCGGTTCTTACCATCTCCTTGTCTCTCTGCTCTCTCTCCTTCTCTCGCTCAAGTCTCCTCTGCTTCACCTTCTGGAGCTCAAGCTGCAGGGGGACAAGACAGAAAGAAAGAAAGAAAGACAAATAAATGAAAAATGAAAGAAGGAGCATACAAAAACGGTAGGATTATTTAAATCGAGAAATAATATCCATCCTTTTCAGGACAACCAAATCCCTCCTAATCTTACATTGTGCTACCGCAAACCTACTGTGTATCTACATGTACATCAACATGAAAACCAATATTTTCAAATACAAATGGTGTTTGGAAGAAGTCTTTTACTAGCTTTCTTCGATAATAACTGCAAGTGACCCTCTTTGTGAAATTTAATTTTGAATTACTAGACTCTTTGTGAGAAATTAGTAACATTTCTTTAATTTCTCACACTTAATAGAAGAAAAATGGTTTCTACAATTCAACGATACCTCAATTATAGTGGTGTCGATTTCGGGAGTATTTCCCTCCCGGGACTCGCGATAATTTTTCGGGCGAGTCACGGGTACCCGAAATTTACCCATTTGTTGATTTCGCTATCGGCATGTCACGCTGCTGGGAAAACATGGTTTAATACATTGCATCTCATGAGTTTATAATGAACTGAATGATAACTATAGCATATTATTACAGAGTGCATGAACACATAAAGGACAGAAAATAAAATGGGCGTGGGCAGATAACTCGGGCGTTCAAAAAGGGGACTTTTGCTTTTTTTCGGGATATCGAGTATCGATTTTTGCGCCCGGGACCCGACATTTTTCGGCGGGACCCGGGTACCCGTGACTCGTCAACAGCCTTACTCAATTTCTGTAAAGATTATATAGTTTGTCACAGAATGCTACATAATTATGTAGATACCGCGATTATGAAATGCCCTCTTATTCTTGGTATTTTCAAGTATCTGTTGAATTGTATTATTCACTACCAAAGTCCCTGTGCATAATTGACATATATATGATGCATGTATACATTGAAAATACAATAATCATTATCATTATTATTGTTATTATTATACTTTCTTAAATCATTTTTTATGGGGGGGGGGGGGGGGGGTGGGAGGCAAAATAAATCCCCCCTTTCATGTACTCTATAAGGAGAAGTTATACTCACCCTATTCTCTATCTGCTTGCTCTTGACTATCTTCTTCATGCTGTCAGGATCCACATCCTTCAAACCAATCTTATCATTTTTCTAAAATTAATGGAAAGGAATAAATAAGGAAGGAAAAAGACAACATTTCAATTCATCAAGTAACAAGGCTTAACAAATGGGATGTAATATTATCTCCTCTTCTACAGATTCAAGGGCACATAGTTCTAGCCTCAGTTCTAGATCTAGATGAGTTAAAGGTGCACCTGTAAAGTTTCAGATATTGCCCAAAATGACATTTGAGACTTCAATCCCTATACCAAAATCATTGTAAGATATATGTCCGAATGATGTGTGAAAGTTTCATTGAAAAAGAACACTGCTTTCCTGGTTAAAAAAGCAAGAATTTGCATCAGCTTTTACAACTAATTACAGTATGACGTTTATGACCGCTCTTGAGCTGAATGATTATCAATGATAAATATCATCATACTAAAGGGGCATTTGAAAAAATCTAACCCTATTTGATTCTTCTCTTATCATAAGCCAAACACGGTAGAAGAGAAATGTGGAAGCTCAAATTAATTTTTGTGGAGTTAGACACTTTACAGGTGCACCTTTAATCAATGCTGTCCTGACTGACATCTCTCTTCTAATCAGCATAATGATCAATGTATGTGGCTTTACTTCTACCTCAGAAAATTGCACTTGTACAACAAACATTACTTGAAATAAATGAGGACATTATTAAAACTACATAACATTATCTTGAAACAAAGTTATAAATTTACATATTTTGTCAAGAATAAAAAACATTTTTTCTGGCAGAAAGAGCAGCCTAGTCAAGTTATTTTTATCTTCACATTTTAGACTAATAAGTAGAATACGTAGAATGCAAGAAAATTATTCTAGTTACCTTGTGCCATACAAACGTGTCAAGAAGGTTTGGATCTCCAAATGGGTTGTCTTCATTAGTGTAGCCCTAAAATTTGAAGTTCAAAAGAGAAACTATAATTAGAAAAATATCAAATTATGAATACATGACAATGATAATCAAGAAAAACAAAAATAACACACAATATATAGGTTGGCCACAGCAAGTCGGTCATATTTGGGAAAGTGTTGGGGAGGGGGGGGGGGGGGGGGGGTCAAGAATGTATTGGCAAGCAAATATTAGACTCTTTGGGAAAGAGATTGAATGTCTAATTTTGAAAAGTTACTTGTCCAAACAGGCCAGGGGGTGTTTCATAAAGATTAAAAGTTGAACTTAACTCTAAGTTGGACCTAGCAATTATGGAATGCTGTTAGTTTCTTTGTAAAATTGTTGAAACAGTTCTTCTTAAAAGGCATAATTTTAAAATTAAAAAATACAGTAATATTTGTTATTATCAAGGAGCCTTGAAGTTACTGATATACATTTTTGTTACAAGTCTCAAATAATTGCATGTTTTTGCTCTTGAATATGTTTTATTCCAAGTCTACAAATGGCCTACATGTACCATACTTTTGAGTTCAATTTAGTATCTTTGTAAAAACATCCCCCAGGGTTTGAAAACAGTTAGAACACACTTGAGAGTATGTGAGTTGATGAGGATCATGGTTTACTAACCATCATCTCTTCATCCCACCCCATCTTTTAATAAAAAACAGTTATACTTGTTATTATCAAGGAGCCTTGACGTTATTTAAATAATTGCATGTTTTTGCTCTTGAATATGTTTTATTCCAAGTCTACAAATGGCCTACATGTACCCTAATTTTGAGTTCAACTTAGTATCTTTGTAAAACATCCCCCAGGGTTTGAAAACAGTTAGAACACACTCAGGGTGTGCATGTGTGAGTTGATGAGGATCTTGGCTAGTACTAACCATCATCTCTTCATCCCACCCCATCTGCTCCTTGCGTTTCCTGTCTTTCTGCTGCTTCTTGGCCATCCTCCGCAACCTCTTCTCCTCCATCGACTCGGTTGCCTTGATCAACGTTTTCTGCATCCTGTAAATGAATAATGACAAGCAAATAATGAAATAATCTCCAATAACATTCCGTGTAAACTTACCATTATACTTAGAAAGTGTACAAAGCTATCATACTTTTTCTTTAAAGAGAAACGATCAAGGACTTCTGCATCCTCTAAAAACAAAAACTAATAAATAAGTTCAGTCTCCATGTTGAATACAGAACTCACATTCCATGTAATATCATTACACTAAGAAAGTGAAAGCTAATACAAATTTCTTTTTGAGATATAAATTGTTTCTACATGATTGAAGTTAGGCAGTACATGCACTAACATTGTAAGCTTACTGATTGCCAAATGAACACAGTGGTCAAGGTTAATACTATAACAAAATCATTTCATTAGATTTGTTTATTTTCTTCACATCACTGTCCTCTTAGAAGCATCATTCTTGTCAAACACTGGGGAACCAACAATGTCTCAATTTTTAGAATCCTTCTATTTGATAAATTAATGCATTTCATGAATTGTTTACTGATGAGAGGCTTGTTTGTATGAGAGGCTTGTAGCAGAGATGCCAACCTTCACAAACCAAAACAAGTATTCTGAGAGGTAAAAAACAGTATTTTGAACCAAAAAAAAGTATTTTCAGATCTGCCAACCTTTAGAGGCAAAAAAACATATTTTTTTGCGAAGCCAATTCGCGCAGCAAAAATACCCTTTACGTGCGCGTAAATATAAAAGTTGGTTCGGTCGATCACACCAGCGTTTGTACGAGTTTGTTCAGTTTATTTGTGTTATATTTAAAATATGTATCTGGAGTAATAGTTAATCAGGGTTCAACGTAAAATTGTTTGCCGTTTTCCGATCGTTTCTATAGGGAGTACAAAAAAAAAAAAAAAAAAAAAAAAAAAAAAAAAAAAAAAATCGTTTTTTTTTTTTTTTTTTTTTTCTTCCAAGAAAACGTATTTAATTAGGGGAAAACGTACTGCCGTATTTTGCGTGAAAAAACGTAACAAATACGGCAAAAACGGAACGGTTGGCATCTCTGTTGTAGCATTAAGCGCTATATAAATTTGTCATATTATGATTCACAATCCAAACTTACTTTTTGTCAACAACATTGTCAGTCTTGGGTCGAACATCGGGTGCCTTGAGTGGGGACCGGGATCTCGACCGACTGCTGTGCTTGCTTTTCTTGTGTTTGTGACTCTTGTGACGATCCTTCTCGCGTGATCTTGACCTTGAGCGCGCCCTTGACCTCGGTGGTGTCCTTGACCTTGACCTTCTCTGGTGTTTCCTCTTCTTCTTGTGCCTCCTCTCATCCTCACTGTCACTGAGTGGTGTTGAGCTTCTGAAAGTGAAACGAATTGAATAGCACATCTACAATGTAAATAATCCTACTAGGTTACTTGGGTAGTATGAACCCTTATAGTATACGGTATACACTCGCTTTCAAGGTTGTACAGTGTACATAGACAGTAATTTATGTCAGTATTCCTTTAACGTGTATTTAACAACTAATTCCAATCAGTAAGACAAACATTGACTAAACAAAACTTTAAATTATGAAAAGGAAAACAAATCAGGTGTGCTGAATATATAACAGAAAAATAAGCAAAAATCAATGACAATGTTACCAGATTTTACTATATCTACAAATCTATCATTTTCATGGCCTCTTTAGAATTTACTGCACTATGTTATGTCGGCCCTTTCTAATGATAGACTTCACAATAGCCGTACAGTATCAGTCAAAATAAACTAACCAGTTTACTGCAGTAATTTCCAGTAATCCCTATTATGTGTACAAAATCAATAGGGATTACTGCACACAAACGTTAGGGGGGTTAGTTTATTTTGACCAATACTGTATTTGGTGCGAGGAAATATCCGTGTACCAGGCTGCCGCGTTTGTGACTTACGCAAGTTACGGAATCTGACGCGAGTCTGACATTACAGCTTGATTTATGATAAAACAGTTTTACACGACTTGTGTTTGAAAAATAAAATTATAGCTGTTTTACATATTGTCATAATCACAATCAAAAATCCAAACTTCGTAATTTGTGTGATTTTTAATTTCTTTTTTTAAATTTATGTTCACTGAAAACAAAAAAAAATTATTCAACATGAGCCGCATAATGTCTCAAGAGTTACCGAATTCGACAATAATACCCATCCAATGAATCATGACAATTCCGAATTTAAAGCCGTATACGAATTCGGCAACGATTCCCATTGCCGGGTACGAATTCGACAACTCTCTTTACGGCGCTATTATTTAGACGGTGACAATGTCATGTTTTGAAAATTTAAATCATATTTACCCTCGTTTGTGAAGATGTTTCGAACGACTGCTTTCTCTTTCTGGAGATCTAGATCTGCTCCTGTATTTCGTTTTGTCACTTTTTCCCATTTTAGCGAATCGGTAGCTTTTTGTTTCGTTGGAATCACGACACGACGAAATTAAATATCGGGATCAACGTAAGATTTAAACGGATTAATTTCACTATTGCTTATACACTGCATACCGGTACCTTCTACCGCATACTGTACTTAAAAGTGCATATAGTCTTCAGTACATATACTTTATATTGTACTACAATCATGTCGGGCAAGAAATCTCACCAAGCAACTATTTCCCGTTTCTTTTCGCCAAAAATTAGTAAATCAGTCAAGTCATCACCAAATAAAGATAGCAAGGTAGGTATCAATGTCTTTGCAATGAAAAAAGCTTTCTGTAAGATAATAAGTGCTGTACAATAATGGTCTACGCGGGCACCATTCCTTGTCACTACAAATAAAATGTCAGTCCCACACATGTACTTTTTTGTGGGCCTGGACCTAGAACATGAAGTTCATATTTTTAATCTAGTTCTAGTTCTAAGACAAGGTAATACTCATCATTGCCTGTTCATACACCATTTTTGTTGCTTGTTATTGTTTTTGGTTTACATTAAAGTGTGTGAATAAAATTGTAAACTTACTTAAAAAGCTAAAATAGTAAAATAAACTTAAAAAGTAATTACAATTTTGAATTTAGATTTTCGATTTTTAGTGAATTTTCTCTTTTGTTTTGTCTTTTGACTTGTTATTGATAAGTTTAAACTAGTAACTGCTTATCAATATCATATCATTCATACTTGAGTAGCCAAACATTGATTTAGCTTTGATATTCATAAATTGTAGATGGCAGACCGCAGAGAGATGAATTGAAGTAGATGTCTTGAGATCTGTGTGAAACTGAAAGGATGGTGGGAGAGTGTGTATATGAAGTTTATCCATACATTTACAGTGTACGTGTAGAGAGTGGTTAAAGTATTTCTAGAAATAAACAGGTAAATGTATATCCTTTTTATCATTGAGCATGTCTTTTTCTTGATTTTGTTGAAGTGTCATGCTGCAGTTGTCATCAAGTCTCCCTTTGGCAAACGTCGCCGCCCATCAGATGAAGAAGGAAGCCAGCCTACGACGAAGCCTGCAAAGCAGCTCAAAATAGATGGAAGTGTTATTGAAACAAGTCAAGTTCCAGGTACAGTAAAAACCTGGGGGTGTATTCTGAAAATCGTCTTATCTTTTGTATTATCTTTTGTCATAAGTCCATAAGATAATACACTACTAAAATTGTCATAAATCGGTATTCTGAAAATTGTCTTAAGGGCATCATATCTTTCCCTGACCACGCCCATTAGTGCCGAGTTAACCAATCAAAATTGTTGTTACAAAATGTTTATATGCCCCCTCAGCCAATCAAAGTGGGTTAAATTGCGTATGCGTTGCATTTTCTTTAAATGCGCGCATCTAACTAGCTTTGCGCACACATAGAATTTTCAATCAAAGTTCAAGAAATTTATATATTTTGGTCAAAGAGTATTTTTGTAAGAATGGGATTTTCATATGGTTAGATTTTCAATGGAATTTTCTCCCCCTCACTCTTATTTTCTAACTTTTTTGCACGTACACACACCTATTCACACAACAGACATAGGGAGCTCTTTAAAATCTCAAATAATTGTCTTTAAATATGTTTAAACAAGATATAACAAAAGGAAAATACTGCCCCATAGCTGTCTCGGCATATGGGTAGAATTTATGATAATTTCATGATGAGATAAATGATAAGAAAGTTTTCAGAATACACATTTTCCACCTCTGCTTGCGCGAACGCGCTTATCAATAATGCGTGGCAAGGCGCGCCAGCTAATAGAGGTTAACAAACTTTCAGAGATAATACAAAAGATATGAGAGTTTTCAGAATACCGGTTTTGTCATAAGCCTAAGATAATACGATATTAGGGATAAGACGATTTTCAGAATACACCCCCTGTTTATAAAGACCACCTACGGGAGACAGAAAATCTGTACATTTCCATTAATCAGCAGGTGGTCTCTATAGACAGGTACATTTCTATTAATCAGCGGGTGGTCTCTATAGACTCATTTCCATTAATCAGTGGGTGGTCTCTATAGACAGGTACATTTCCATTAATCAGCAGGTGGTCTCTATAGACAGGTACATTTCTATTAATCAGCGGGTGGTCTCTATAGACTCATTTCCATTAATCAGATGGTGGTCTCTATAGACAGGTACATTTCTATTAATCAGCGGGTGGTCTCTATAGACGGGTACATTTCAATTGATCAGCAGATGGTCTCTATAGACAGGTACATTTCTATTAATCAGCAGGTGGTCTCTATAGACAACCTGTACATTTCCATTAATCAGCAGGTGGTCTCTATAGACAGGTACATTTCCATTAATCAGCAGGTGGTCTCTATAGACAGGTACATTTCCATTAATCAGCGGGTGGTCTCTATAGACAGGTACATTTCCATTAATCAGTGGGTGGTCTCTATATAGACAGGTACATTTCCATTAATCATCAGGTGGTCTCTAGACAGGGACATTTCCATTAATCAGCGGGTGGTCTCTATAGACAGGGACATTTCCATTAATCAGCGGGTGGTCTCTATAGACAGGTGCATTTCCATTAATCAGCAGGTGGTCTCTATAGACATTGTACATTTCCATTAATCAGCAGGTGGTCTCTATAGACAGGGACATTTCCATTAATCAGCGGGTGGTCTCTATAGACAGGTACATTTCCATTAATCAGCAGATGGTCTCTATAGACAGGTACATTTCCATTAATCAGCGGGTGGTCTCTATAGACAGGTACATTTCCATTAATCAGCGGGTGGTCTCTATAGACAGGTACATTTCCATTAATCATCAGGTGGTCTCTAGACAGGGACATTTCCATTAATCAGCGGGTGGTCTCTATAGACATTGTACATTTCCATTAATCAGCAGGTGGTCTCTATAGACAGGGACATTTCCATTGATCAGCAGGTGGTGTCTATAGACAGGTGCATTTCCATTAATCAGTAGGTGGCCTCTATACACAGGTACATTTCCAAAATAAACAGGTACAGGTCCATGTTCGTTGCATTCAAGGGAGTCAAGATTAGTATACAGTCTTAGTATAGACAGGTGGTCTTCATATGGGTAACATGCCGATTGGTCTACAGCCATTTGGTCTACTCCCATTCGGTCTACTAGAAAATATTTGGTGCTCTTGGTTTAATAATTAGGTATTATGATTTAGGTTAGGGTGTGGATTAGGGTATGGGGTAGATTTTGGGTTAGGGATCGTGTTTGGAGTTGGGGCATCAGGTAGTAGACTAAATGAGTTGTAGACCAATTGAGTGTAGACCAAGCGAACATGAATACGTTTATATAGACGTTCATACGTTCATACGTGCATACAGACGTTCGCTATGTAAGCCGGTCCAACTGTACTAGAACTAGTCGCCCCTGCATGACAAAGAGCTTACAGCCTTCATGGTAGCTCCTCCTTTTTGACCAATCAAAGCTTATCCAATTAACTCTTGGGTGAAGGTATAGATTGAAATTGAATGTTAATTACTTAAATAACCAATTTGAATCACAATTCGTAATAGGTTGGACAAATTTTTTTTAGGGCTTACACCAGTTTGGTATAAATGTGTACAGTAGTTCTTTTGCAATTCCTGTACAAATAGACATGGAAAACGAAACATAATTGCATTTTTCAGGTTTTGTGAAATGGTATGTTTTCTAACTGGCAAATAATGGAGGAAATGATACCCCATCAAAACAAGACAATCTTTCTACAGAAGATGATAATTTCATGCTGCTTTGTTACCTTCAGTAACCAGGATATCTTCTTTTTTTCTCTTAGTTTTAGACTTTTAGTCATTTGATTTTTATTCCAAAGTTGACAAAACAAGAAATCTTGATTTAACAATTGTTCAGTTGTAGCATGTATTATGTAATGCTTCACTACTGATTGCTTGTATTGCATATATTATATAAATGTTCAGAACAAAACAAAGCCCCAAAATCTAAAATGACCATCTTCCCTGACGATTATGTTCTTTCTTTTGAAACTGTAAAGGAACGTCAGTGTCGTTGTCGGCTGGTACAGCAAGGAAGCTCAATGCCTTCTCATTGGCATTCACAGAAAGGGAGACAAGAGCAAAGGAGTCGGTAGGTGACGATGAAGTCTGTGACTCGGCACCGACCTCAGCAAACAACGGTAGTACTACCCGACAAAATGGGTCAGAAGTCCCAGAACTGAAACGCAATGGCAGTTCTGGCCACAGTAGTCCAGCGAACAATCCAAATGATGCATGTAGTGCCAACTCTACTCAGTCTTCAGTTGAGACATGTAACAACTCGAGTCCTAAGGCTACCCATTCAAGACCAGGACTTGCCCAGTCCTTTGCCAACTCCAAGCTTAGCGCCCTCAAACAGAAGTTCAACTGCGATGTTGCAAGTAGCTCGTCGTCTTCCACAACAAAGGTGTCGCCAGCATCAGCGTCTTCTTCGGCAGCCAATGTTGATGGCCCGTCCAGGGGGAGGTTTGGGAGGACCAAGTCTCAGTTGATGAAGACCAAGTCCCAGTTCACACCCCTGGAGCAGCAGTTCATGAAGATCAAGGAGAAGTGCAGCGACGCCGTCCTGCTGGTGGAATGCGGCTACAGATACAGGTTTTTTGGAGAAGACGCGAAGGTAGGATTCTCCACTTAACCCATTTAAGACTAATTCATCTTAGTATAACGTGAAGTCTTCACAGACCACAGCCAGAGGATGTTCAGGACAAGTACTAAAAAACAAATTAAAACAAATGTTAAATGAACATCATCAGGAGTGGTGCATTTTAAATCATGATCCAAAAACAATACAAATCAATCAACAGTATTCTTTGATCCCTTTCAAGTTCCTAAATAAAATTCTTTACTTTTTCATTGTACATGGAGTTTTATGGAAGTTCTTGATAATTGATAACTATATAATAAGTAAATGAACTCTAAAACACAAACACAATCCCCAATAATCCAATTTAAAGGGACTGAAATTGAAAGATGCTTGTGATAAAAGGTTGAATTATAACTGGACAAACGTTAAACTTATTTAAATATATATATTTCTGAAATTGAATTTTGTTTTAATAGTACTACTTATAAATGCAACCAACCAAATTTCTCCCAAAAGATTGCAGCCAAGGAGCTCAACATTGTCTGCCACCCAGACCACAACTTCATGACGGCCAGCATCCCGACCTACCGCCTCTTTGTCCATGTCCGCCGGCTGGTTGCCAAGGGATACAAGGTGGGCGTGGTCAAGCAGATGGAGACGGCGGCGCTCAAGGCGGCCGGGGACAACAAGAGCCAGCCGTTTGAGAGGAAACTGGCAGCGCTGTACACAAAGTCAACGCTGATCGGTGAAGATATCCTTTTTTGTGATTACAAGATGTTTGATCAATGTATTATTCTTCTTCTCTCATAATTATGTGGCAACAGAGCTTCTATACAATAGACCAATCCGGTTTCAAGTCTATGTCTGCCATAACTGGAGTGCTTCAAGCATGTCTAGCATGCTGAACAAAGGTCACTGATTGTTTATGAGACAATAATACACTTGACATGTTGCATAACAGTTAAAACCTATTCAAATTATCTTTTGTTGTACTCTTGGAAGCCCCCCAGTTATGGCCCTATAGACATGAAACCGGATTCGTCTATATCAAGCAAATTTTGCTAGCCAATGTATTATGTACGGTCCAAATTGTTCAGGTTTGGGTTTGGGTTACCTGGTGGACCAAGCATAGGACTTTCATAGATGATGTGTTTGGCAATATGCTTTGGTGAGCCTCAGTAGGGTAGCTAGAGTTAGCACCCAAAGGAAAAAGAAAAGTGGCCACTGTAGACAGGTGACCTCTATAGACAAGTTCAATAACACCTTTTTTCTCTGCAGGGGATGATTTTGGTGGCTACTAAAGCATAAAGCAGGTTACCTGCTATAGACAGGTCGCTGCTATAACAGGTTTGACTATTTATTTGTATCCTTAACCTTAATTCTCTTGCACATCTGGAGCCTTCAGCATCACAATCATCATCGTCCAGTCAAGATGGAGAAGTACTTGATGATCAGGCATCCTTCTCGGCTTCCCCTACTAGCTATCTCCTCTGTCTCTATGAATTTGAGAAAGAAGGCACCAAAAGCCCAAAGAAAGACCATCAGAGAGAGATCGGCTTGGTGGTGAGTATGAGTACATATTTGCCGGAATGTAAGAAATATTGTGACTTTGTAGAATCCTTCTCAGCTTCTTAATACCAGTTATCGCCTCTTTCTCTATGAGTTTGAGAAAGAAAGCACCAAAAGCCCCAAGAAAGATCACCAAAGAGAAATTGGCTTAGTGGTGAGTATGCCAGTTGAAGTATTATCACTTTGTATTCTATTGAAATGTGAAGGTTGGAAATGTGGATTATAGAATAAAGTTCCTGTCGCATCTTTTCCAACCAGCTATATCTCCTCTATCAGTATTAGTTTGAGAGAGAAGGTGTAATACTAAAAAACTACTCAAAGATTATTACATGGAAGAAGGAAAATAAACTTTAGCCCATTACTGCCTCCCATTGCTGGACAAAAAGGCTTCCAAATATAAAGCTGTCACATTGTTTGGCATGCTCGAAACCTCTTCTCAGGAATTTAGACTGAATTGTTAATTTCTCAATAACAAATGCAATGAAGTACCAACTCCAACAATGTTGTATTTTGTCCTCAGTTGCAGGCCATTCAGCCAGCCACAGGGGTAATCATCTATGACTTCAACATAGAGAAGCAGTTGCATTGTGTATCTCCCAAACCCTGAAACTTCTCAGGAATTAGGACTGAATTCACGACAGTAAGAAATACAGTCAAACCTGTCAACGAAGACCACCCAAGGGAGACAGAACAGCGGATGGTCTCTATAGACAGGTTTATTTACAAGCAAACTGCATTCAAGGGAGTCAAAATGAGTAGTCTACATCTATAGCCAGGTAGTCTTATATCAGATGCTTGATATAGCAGGTATGCCTGTACGTACATGTATGTACATGTAGTACCAGAAATGATGGATATTGTCCTCATTCACAGGCCATTCAGCCAGCTACGGGGGACATCATCTATGACTGTTTCCATGACAACGAGCAGCTGAGCGAGCTGGACTTGAGGCTGCACCACATCCAGCCCGTTGAGCTTCTTCTCCAGGAGACCCTCTCCAATAGGACGGAAAAACTGCTCAAAGACTACAGAATGAGGTCAGTATTATATCGTCAGGTGAAATTCAGAAGGGCATTACATTTTTTTTGGTGCAAAATTGAGTTTTGCATATCAATTCAATTCAAATGAAGGTTTATTCAAAATGATGTTCTCGCAGCCATAACCGAATTGCATCTATCATCATTTACAAAGTAAACAAAATGATAACAGGGATTTTGTAGGTCCGAGCCTATGGGTAACTCGTAAGGGTCATTATCCATAACTTTATGTTCCCATATACTGAAGGACCACTATTATAATGCAAAAAGGGAATCAGTATTTATTAAGGCATAAGGACCTCTGAGCATAGAGATCCCCAGTCATAATGCGGAGGATGGGTTGCTCTTCATAACCTGGGAAAAGGACCAATAATTATAAAGCTCACTAGTCCTACATGGCTGCACCACCTCCAGCTTGTTGAGATTTGTCTCCTGACGGGACGGAATAACTGCTCACAGATTAAAGAATGACGTCAGTATCATATCATTTGGTGGAAGTAATAAGTTATAAGATATTAAATTTAAGATATGTGTGATGGTTTATAAAATTTTGAATAACTCTGCCCCTAACTATTTGTCAAATTGTATTGTACGTTATAACCCTCCTCGCCCCCTTCGTTCATCAAAAGATACCACTAGATTGATTATACCCACTTCAAATTACGTTCATTTTGGTAAAAGATTTGGAATATTAGCCCCAACAATTTGGAATAGTTTACCACAAATAATAAGAGAGTTTCCATCTATCACTACATTTAAATCGCACTTAAAAACCCACCTTTTCCCTGTTTTGTGATTGATTATTAAGTTAATATTTGTATGTATGTAATTAGTAAGTTTTTGATTGTATAATTGTATTTTTGTGTATTTGTAAGCGCTATGATACCGGCGTGAATAGCGTATTTAAATAACAGTTATTATTATTATTATTATTAAGGCAATGTTAGAAATGATTTTTGTTTGCCTTGTGGCCCAGTTGGGCTATTAACAAAATAACGAAAATAAGGAAAAACATTATCAATCCTGTAAGATTTGGTTGTCCAATTGTGCCAGTGGAATTTAGCATAAATACCATTTTGCTTCATTTCTATTTTTAATTTTCTGTATTATTTCTCAGCTCACAGAGTGAAGAGTGCATTTGGACGGAAAGGCTATCCAATGAAGTGTTCTGTCATACAAGAGCATTTAAAGAACCCTCAAACAATCTATAAATCAGTATGTTTTCAATCCAACATACACACATCATTAGTTCAGTTTAGTTGATTTGAGTTTATTCGGTAGCAGGCTATTGTTTAACAAATTGTTATTTTTTTGTGCAATTTTCTTTATTATTTTCCAGCTCACAGAGTGAAGACTGCATTAGAACGGAAAGGCTTTCAAATGAAGTATTCCATCATGCAAGGGCATTTGAAGAGGTTTCATCTTTTTACACAAACCAAGCGAATGTGTCTTCAGAGAATAGCAAGGGTGAGCTGAATTTGTGTGCATATTTTGTATTTTTGTTCAGATTGAGAGTCAGGACAATATAATGTAATCTGGGCAGGCTCCCCCTGAGGGGCCCTGTAAAACTAAGAATGCAAACCTTTGTTCGCAAGAGACAGGGTTTCTAAATGCATACAATGAAATTCCTTTGTCATTTTTATCTCTGGAAACATGATTCTAGCTGAAATATGTATCAAAATGTATTTTTTCTTTCGCATTTCATACAACAAGAGTGATCAAAATGTGCTTGCCTTCATCAGGGGGACAGGTTGGATAGCCTGAAATATGTTTGTAAACACCGATGTACAAACATTACAGACAATTGTGATAATGAGATATCCATTTTCAACTTTTGATTACAATACAGATATTGTGATCAAAAGTAAAAAATTGATATCTTATGAATTACCAATACAGATGAACTTTCATACGAATTGTGATAATGTTTTATCATCAGCTTAATTTTATGTAGGTCACCTTTTGTTCTTGTTAACCAAAATGCCAATCTGAAATTAACATACATCCTGTTTACCACATACCATTACTGTAATTTACAATTTGATTGACAGCTCTTGACAAGGGGTTGTAAGTTCTTCCTTGTTTATCACATGCCATTATGAAACTTACAATAATGTTTTACAAGCATACAAGGAAGTTGATGAACTGCAGGTTTTGCATTCCAATCCCAGGTGTCCCTTGTAGATTTCAACTCTTGATTGACTGCTATCAACAACCTTGTAAATTTCACAGTAGAGAAGGTGGAAAACAACCTTGTAGAATTTCAGGATGGAATTCCAGAAAGTATCATGAGAGGCCTGTTTCACAAAATTTGGTATCATTGACAAACGATGGTTTATTTCCTTCAAATCCAATCAGAAGCAAGGATTTCATTAGCTGGACGACTAGTCACACTTATGACACCTGTTTATGCAAGTGGCTCCAAGTGCTTTCCTTGTCAATAGTCTGGTAGCTTGAACTTTATTTATTTGACCTCTTTGCTAAAATCTGAATTAATTTTCAAACTCCTGTAAGCGAGAGGATTTTATGACTTGAAATCCCTAGAGATATTGTTTTATTCAAATTCATATTGTCCTTTGTCCATTTCTGAACTCATTCAGGAAAAGTCCTGATAAAAAAATACGTGGGCTGGAATTGATTGGAAACGTATGTGTCTTATATCTGGAAATGGTAAATTGCCACTTGGTCTACAACCATTTGGTCTATTCCCATTTGGTCTACTAGAAAATTATGAATCTGGCGGCTTAATTATGATTATGATTATGGATTATGATTAGGGTTAGGGTTGTGGATTAGGGTTAGGGTTAGGGTTAGGGTAAGGGTTAGGGTTAGGGTTAGGGTTAGGGTTTTGGAGGCATCAGGTAGTAGACCAAATGGGAAGTAGACCAACTGAGATTAGACCAAGTGAACATAATCACTTGAAAAGTTTGAAGTGATTCATTAACTTAACAATTTTCCAAAAGTCATCAATCATATACCAATATCAATCTAAGATTATTCTGAATGATATGCGATACTTTAATCTAAAATGAAAGATGTTTATATAGTGAAAAAGGTGTAAATTCATGTCAGATTCTATCCCTGATTGTTCATGCAAAGTATCAAAATCAGGATATTATTCAAATCTTAAGAATGTACTTTTTTAATGTTTTCCTCGTTATATTTTTGCCCCCAAATAGGAACCTCTTCCACTCTGCAGTCCATCCTAAAGCTGCCCAAGCCTGTGATATGCTGCCTGGCAGCTGTGCTCAAATACTTAAAGGAGTTCCAGTTGCACAGAATATTGCAAGTAACAAGGTATTAAAATTAAGATCCGTACATATTTACATTTAATTGCTATCAGTTTAGTACATTTAATTGCTATATTACAGTAGTCTCTGATTAAATAGGGTAGGCTTTTGCAATGTGCATTTTTAAAACCCTTTTAACCCCTTGCCTACGGGAACCGAGTGGGCTATGTACAAAGTCTATGGGGATTTTGAAATCTCTACGGGAATGGGTTAGCAGGTGGAGAAATTTTATTTAAGATACATACCAAAAATGTTTGGTTACATCCTACCCCTTTAACAGGTGTATGGTAGGTGTACTACACATCGGCACTGTTTTTAATATCGGCACACCGCGTAATATTTGTTTTTGCGCGTGTTGTGAAAAATCGCGCATGCGATGATGCGCGCTACCCTTAAAAACTAAACTGGTCGAAATTTTGAGATCGTCCGTTACGAGTAAATTTGTGAAATGATGCTAATAAAATTAGCATCGCACAAGAAATTTGGAGTTGCGTGCATTGTCAACGAGAGTTGAGGGGGTGCCGGTATTAAAAACACTTCGAACTTGTGAAGCCAAAAAACCACGCGCGCGTTCGAAGGCGCTATCTCAAAATATAATTAATACATCGCAAATCTGATCATCGCATCAGAATCTGCACTATTTTCTCAATGTGTGAGTACAATTTCAAGAAATTTGTACAATTTTTAAGTCTTAAACTGTCGGAAATGTTTGAGTGTGCCGATGTGGGGGTCACTCAATCATACCCCTTTAAATGTTACACCATTATTAAAGCAACAACTGCATCTTTTTATTTGTTTATATTTGGCTTCTGCTGCAGTATGATAAAATCACATAATGTGCCTCATAGAACCTATACATTTTGATATTGATATTTCAGTTGTATTATCTCCTACATGTGCATGTATATTACTAAGAATAATTTATCACCTACTTTGATTCTAATTTTTCAATGAAAACAATTCCTATAACTATTATTAGCTAACTGTTTTTTTGTTTGCAGTAACATAACACCGTTCTCATCATCAAGGCGGGCGGTGAGGCTAGATGCATGTGCTTTGCGCAATCTAGAGGTCTTCCAGAATCAGGTAGGCCATCATGTAACTGTATCATCATCACCTCCACCATCATCATCACCATCACCATCATCATCACCATCATCGTTGTTAGACTCGTCATTAAGATCATCATCATCATTACCATCATCATCATCATCATCAACGCCATCATCACCATCGCCATCATCACCGCCATCACCATCATCATCATCATCATCATCATCACCATCATCATTATGATTATCGTCATCATCATAATCGTCATCATGCTATTTGCTAATCCATCGTCATTAGTTTGGACATGGTTAAATTGATTCCCAGGACTTTTTCAAATTAAATCATAAATATCTACAAAAATAAAAAATCTAATCAAAATTTTAAAAACCAAAGCTGAATTCATGAAAGAACAACTAAAGGTGCAAGTGAGAGTTGTTTGATTCAGACAAATGTACCACTCGTTTTGTTCCCCTTTGTTGTATTATTCCAGGTTGATGGGAGGGAGAAGGGGACCCTGCTGTGGGTCCTGAATCACACCAGGACCAGGTTTGGAAAGCGACAGCTCGTCAAGTGGCTGTCACAACCTCTGGTTGATGTCAGGTGAGTCAAATTAACCAATTCAATCTCCACCCAGTGTTAACTTTGTCAAATTCAACCAAAATCACTTTGAGCTTTCACATTTCTCTTGTCTTTTGTTGTTTGGGTTATGGTAACAGAAGCATAAAATGGGTTATGATTGTTTAAATGTCTCCCTAATAATTATGGAGATATTTATGATTGAATGAAAAGCGTTCAGAAATGGTTTTTGATAGCTATTCATAATCAATGGGCGGTACGTGATAACATTTATTCCTTGTTGTTTAGGTTAAAAATGAGTTATGATTTTGTCCCTATTAATTTTGTAGATACAGTATTTATGATTGAATGAAAAGTGTTCCCAAATGCTTTTGGATAGCTATTCAAAATCATTGGGCAGTATGTGATAAAATCTGACATCACCACTTATTTGGCTACCCTAGGTATTAATTGAATGTTGATTAACTAATTTCACTGTCGTTATTTGTTCATCCTAAGAACTTTAAATACCTTACTTAATTGTTCAATTTTACTAGTTATCTGATCATTCAAAGAAATTTGAATACATTCCATCTTCCATCTAGACTCGGAAGCTTCCGTTTTCTCTGTCTTATTTAGTGAGATAGAGGCAAGACTTGATGCTGTGACAGAGATGATAGAGTCGGATTCGCAGCCTCTAAGGAATGTCTGTGAGCTGTTGAAGAGGACTCCGGACCTTGAGCGAGGGCTGTGTTCTATCTACCACAAAAAGGTACATTCATTAACCTGTTTGCTACACAATAGAATGCTTAAACGGTCATATGCGAGATTCTTTTATAGACCGGGCTAGATAGCACGTTGAGCGCACAAATGAAATGATCGATATCTGCCTGACCATGACACTGTGTGCTTACCAATTGCAATAAAGTCAGAAAATGTGGCTAAATACGCAAATCTGATAGACTAAAATGCGCATATTTTCTGACTTGTGATTAATCACAAATGATTAATTAATCGATTGATCGCAACTATTTATGCAATTTACTTTTAATCAAACTGTCTTCTTCCTTAGTGGAAGTAGTGTGGCGAGATTGGTAGAGCGCGTGCTTTCCAATCGTGAGATCCAGAGTTTGAACCCAGCCCACTCCCGTTTGTCCTTCAGCTAGACAATTAATCCACAATTGCTGCTCTCTACCAAGGTGTATGAATGGGTACCTGGTCTGGTGAAAATTAGCTTGGTGCACCTATACAGTTCCTTGCAGCTACGCTCCCCGGGGAGTTGAGAATGTGTGCAAGAGGTCTGAACTGTACCAAATGACCAGGGATAATAATAAGCGCTTAGAGGCTGTTCTGCATTACGCGCTGTACAAATACAATCTATTATTATTATTATTATCCTTATATTTTGCAGTGTTCGTGACTGTAACTCGATCACTTTCTCAACTGGTGATAGCATGCAAGAAATGCACACAGCACACCAACACCTGTAATAATCTTCAAGATTGAAGGACACAGGTCTACCTCGAAGAAGAAGAAGAAGAAATGTGTAAATCAGAGGGATATTTATTTTTAATCTAGCCATCTTCTTCCTTGTCCTAATGTTTTGCAGTGTTCGGCTGCAGAGTTTGTGACTGTAACTCGATCACTGTCTCAGCTGGCGATAGCGTGCAAGAAGTGTGAAGCAGTGAGCATCGAATCTCAACTGCTGAAGAACATTTTTGCGGCACTTCCCAATCTGCTTGGCGGCGTAGAATCATTCTTGGAGGCGATCAACACAAAGGCTGTCAGGTAAATAGTATGTACAGTCAAACCTGTCTTAGAGGCCACCTGTCTATAGCAGAAAATCTGGCCATACCGTATTTGTCGGTGTATTACCCGCTCCGGTGTATTAACCGCATCCCTAACTTTTGGGGTTTTCCATGAAAAAAAAAAAAATTTTAATAGTAAAATTCTTGATTTTTAGATGGTCAAAATGAGGATAAGTAAAAAAACATATTTCTTTTTCAGAGAGTTTTGGTCTATGAAATATAATTCAATTTACTGAAGTCTCTGAAGCACATAAAGGAAATTATGAGCCCCTTCCCCGATCAATCCGTAAGATTTGTTGAGTAATTGAGTTTACCAGAAAATACAACACAGAACACTATACATGGGACTGTAATAAATTCTAGCAGAAAAAAGAAGACAAAACAACAAAAATTAATTAAAACGGAGATAAAAAACTGTACCTTGATATGTTATTCCTTCTTACAAGTTCAGATTTGGTTAAATCTACCCTTGAAAATTGTTTTCAAGGGATGAAAATTGTTTTTGGAGATGAAAAATTGCGATCGTACTTGCAAGTGCTGGTACTATAGTGTGGAGAAAATGTGCAGGTTTGATTTGACTGAAATTAGCAATCAATCACGATAGGATTGGCTAACTTCAGTCAGTCAGTCAAGACTGAAGTTAGCCACTCCCGATTCGGGATTCATGGCTAATTTCAGTCTTGACTGAAGTTAGCCAATCCTATCGTGATTGATTGCTAATTTCAGTCAAATCAAACCTGAACATTTTTCTCCACACTATAGTACCAGCACTTGCAAGTTTAATACGATCGCAATTTTTCATCTCCAAAAACAATTTTCAACCCTTGAAAACAATTTTCAAGGGTAGATTTAACCAAATCTGAACTTGTAAGAAGGAATAACATATCAAGGTACAGTTTTTTTAATCTCCGTTTTAATTAATTTTGTTGTTTTGTCTTCGTTTTTCTGCTAGAATTTATTACAGTCCCATGTATAGTGTTCCGTGTTGTATTTTCTGGTAAACTCAATTACTCAACAAATCTTACGGATTGATCGGGGAAGGGGCTCATAATTTCCTTTATGTGCTTCAGAGACTTCAGTAAATTGAATTATATTTCATAGACCAAAACTCTCTGGAAAAAAATTATGTTTTTTACTTATCCTCGGCACACTTTGACCATCTAAAAATCCAGAATTTTAGTATCAAAATTTTTTTTTTTTCATGCAATTTTTCCTATCTCCGTGTACAAACCGCACCCCCCTTTTCGTCGGTAATTCCGTCGGGAAAACCATGCGGTTAATACACCGACAAATACGGTACATGTATATGCCACCGAAGTACATTGTAGGTCCTCTGAAGCAAAACAAAAATGCTATGGAAAACGCCTACAGATTTCACCCGTCTACTTTGGCCACTTTTGATATTTCGCTTTAGGTGGTCACTATCAGACACAGGTTTGACTGTATGTTCATGTGGTTGTGTGTGTGTGAGTGTGTACTTATTGTATATGGTATATATTCCATTAAAATGGTTGCGAAAAATAAAGGAAACGGTCAAAATCTCATGAAAACGTTAGTAAAATGTGAAAAATAGGGTACCTTTTCGTGAAGGGCGACAGATTATATTTGATCTGTGTACTCAAAATCTTAAAGGGAGTGTAACACATTTGCAAACACTGCGGATCTTTCTCAAAATGTGCATGTATATATACATGTAGCTATAGAAATTATGTTAATAAAATGTGTGAGAAATATCAAATCAATTGAACCCTTTAATACTTCTTCAATAAACCAATTTAATATTTTTCAGTTTTACTTCAAGAAAAAATATGGCTTGAGGTAACTCAGCCTCTGGATAAATCGGCACTTGATTAGTTGATACTTATACAACATACATGTACATGTACGCTGGTTACACAGCGACACACACAGAAAAGTATGTTATGATACACGTACCATCAATATCGTTGGCACAATACACACATAAAAATACACTGTAAAGATTTTCCTAGGTCTTTCATTATGCCTGGTATAATGTTAAGCCCTCTGCAGACAGATCCGACTGGTTTTCATTCGGATCGGCTCAGTTTTCAGTGCCTCGCAACACACATTTTGCCAGTCGAGAGACAGTCGGATGCCAGTTGGGGCCGATTCAACACGATGAATCGGCTCCGACCAACCGGGCCCAACTCTAGCCTGATTGAAACTAGTCGGATCGGGTCGAGTCGGCTCTGTCTGCGCCGGGCTTTAGGTTCAAGGGACACTACATATACAGTGCACATTGAAAGTAGGTTGAATAGGGAGTTAATGCAGTGGGTTAGGTTATCAAGTCAGTTGTTTAGTAGTTCAGATAGGGTGTCTTTTCCAATGAAAAATGATACCAAGAACAGAAATTTTGGTTGTGTAGTTTTTGTTTTAGGACGCTGTGAGTGAGACCATGTCAGGTGCCAATTTTTGTCAATTTCTACCTCGTCAGCGCCAGTTACATCGCACTCCCTGCACGTAATACCATTGTACGAACATGCCTATTCTCTCGGCACACGGCTGAGTGCACACTAACAATAATGCGCGATGCTTAACGCTATGAAAGGCGGTACGTGCCATTCATCAAGCTCTGGCTGGGTGAATATTGACAAAAAAGAGGACATGACATGGTGTCACTCACAGCGCCCTAAAACAAAAATTACACGACCGAATTGACTGTTCTTGGTATCGTTGTTCATTTGAAAAGACACCCTTTCCGATGAACATAATATATTTGTTGTTATATCCTACATGAATGAAATCCTGTTCAGTGATTAGTCTACATAGCGTCATGTGACCAAACATAGTCATGCCCATGGAGAAAAATGTGCTATGCGTGACGTCATTCATGGAATAGTAAATGCTATTCCATGAATGATGTCATAGACGCCGGGTGATCATATTGAGCCCATAGAGATGCGTGTTATAAATCTTCCCTGCGAGCAGAGGTATTGTTTTAGCTTGCGAAAGATGCTCGACGAGATTTCTCAGAGAGTTATTTCAAAAGAAATACAGCACATTTTCACCCGTGAATAAGTTCAAAAGAATATTCTAGAGATGCATTTCATGTATAACGTAGCGGTATTCGAATTTTAAATTTACGACAATGGTGCACATAGTGCATCGTTGTCCTTCTGTGGTCGTGACACTAATTCGTCATTTAACAATCGGCCGCGGTGTGCACTGCACTAGCTGTATGTGGGCAATTCCGGATGAGAGAGGCCAAAAATGGAAAATTTAAAAGTTTATGAAATACAATTTCAAAGCATGTTTTAGGTGGACAACGTCCTATATATTAGTGAATAGAAAACCGTTTGTGAATAACTTAATCCGTTTTTCTGAAAGCAGTGTTTGAACTTTTTGGGTTTTCGAGGCTTCAGAAATGAAAAAATGACTAAATTCAATACCAAATCAATAAATCATTGATCCCTGAACTTATTCCTTTGTATACTTTGCAGTTAAACTAGTATATGGATAATCTTCTTATTTTGTAAAGCACTTGTTCCAACCGTAAGCAATATTTGCTGGACAGAATGACAAAATTTACTCCGATTTGGATGTAATTCCGTTACCGAAATTCCAAGAAAGTTTTTTTAAAGAACTTTAATATTGATGAATTATTCTGTAATTGTAAATCCAATGCTAAAATATGTGTCCTTGAAATCCCAAACACCCAATTCCTTAATATCTCCACCCATTTCTATGAAAACATCGGTAACGGAATTACATGGTAACGGAATTACATCGGTAGGGGACGCAACATTAATTTGACTTCAAAGTGGGTTGGAAGTTTTTGAAAGAAAGAAACACCACCTGATATACAGGGGGGAAAACAAAACCAACTTCTGATGAGTAAAAATGTTCTTTGGCCTTACAAATAGTTGAGAACCAGTTTATCTATTAAACATATGCCAGGCATAGTTTTCAAAAATATTTAAAAAACAAATTCTTGCCGTCTTTGGCAAGAAAATATAAAATAGATCACCCAACCCCAACATCCTCCCCTTGTTGAAGTCTAAGACTGCAGGTAGTGTTGAGGAAGATAGTGTCCAAGATAACAGCAAAAACACTTAGAACAGAGGAAAAAGCAACAACACAGTCTATAGTATTAGCAATGGCATGGAGGACCTCAAATTGAAATGGGTAGTAATTCAATATTGCAACGAAAACAATGCTAACAATTAATTGGCCAATTGATAGAAGCTGTGGATAGTAACATTACTATCAAATTATTGAAGCAAACAGTTCCAGAGAAGTATGGTTGGCCACAAAGTAGATGACTTTGGCCTGAAATCTCATCAGTGGCTCAACTTGAGATTGGCCTAAAAAGACCAAGACTACCAGTACCACTTTGCGCCAGCAGGAGTATTGTGTAGTTGTTTATGTTTCCCAAAAAGTTTCATCTCATTATCTCGTCAATCCCTTGCTTCTGCTTAAAAGCATTAAGACAATGGGCCCTTTGAAATTATGTCAGTATTATAAGAGGTCACCTGCAAATGTCCAGGATGATCCAGACACAATTGGGCTGATGACAGACTATACTTCGGCTATATTTCAAAGGGCCCATTACCCTGTTGCCTAATATCAAAACTCAAGGGATTGACTAGATAATGAAATGAAACCATTCAAATATTATAGCACCATACAGGAACTACAGAATAGGTCTACTGGTGAATATTGTTACCTGTAGTTTTTGTCTTTTTAAGCCAAGCTCAAGTTGAGGTACCGAGTTGAGAATTCGGGCCAATTACATTACTCACAGGTCTTAGATATGTAAAAGAGCCACTGACAGACAGAAGAGATATACTCTCCGTCATATAAATGCATGTATCATGCTAACTTATTCACTGGCTTTAAAATGTAGCTTGCCAGTATTATTTCGGATGAATTAAAGTTCAGAGAATAAGATTGAACTCTATCCTTGCTGGCCATTTGACTTGTCAGTATTGTAATATACTTTGTTAGTACAATTTATAAATAAGTTAAGGATTTTTAAAACTTGAACATCTTTAATATCAAGTTGTACACATTGTGCATTACATAATATACAACAAACAATTAATTGTACCTCTGATACATGTATCACCTGATCTCTGAATATAAATCAATGTTCTTGTACATGCTCCTAACAATTTATTATGTCCAAATTGCATAAAGTATGTGTACATGATAAAAAAAAATGTCTTGGTAGTATTCTTCAGTAGTAGTGATTTTGATCAGATAGATAAGTTTAATTTAGAACAATTTAGTAGGTCTGGCATACAGGTAGACATTATTTTAGAGGTCTAATAACATATCATAGATACCCTCAATGAGCCTCAAATGGACAGAAGAGATCCACTTTCCTTCATATAATTACTCATAACATACTAATTAGTTTCCTGGCTTTTAACTTCCCAGAAGTATTGGTATTAACATTCAGACAATAGGATTGAACCCTATCCTTGCTGGCCATTAAAGGGTACCACCACCCAAACATAATATTCTTATTATAGAAAGGGAACAAAGATCTTTAGTATTCCATTCCTTCAACAAGTTCACAAAAATATGTTTTCAGAAAAAAATATATAATTGGAAAAAAAATATCACCATTCTCAACCATGCTTTCATGTGGTCTGAATTGCAAAGACTATGCGTGCAGAGCCAGAGCGCTCTGTGCAGAGCGAAAGAATCATCCGGGATTCTAATGATGTATGCGTGGAAGCATTGGCGCACTCGCAAATGCTTGGCCCATATGGAACCAGGAAATAGCAGTGGTTCTGTAAGTGGTGGAAATTAATTGATTTGTTTATGAATTACACAACCCTTTGCAAAAATGTTGGGTATCTATTTGATATCACAAAACGGTACCAAAACATATAATAATGTGTTGTCCTTTGCCTGGTGGTCCCCTTTAAACTTACCAGCATGGTTACATACTTTGTTAGTACATGTCCAATGTATATTAAAGCCTCCAGGGTTTTCTGAATTCTAATATCAAGTTGTACACATTGTGTATTGTATGATATATACTTCAAGCAATTCCTGTTACCCTTGATACATGCATCATTTGACATAGATCTGACTTCGATTTTTTGTTCTGCTAAGCACTTGCTTCCCTATCTGTTTTGTCCAAATTGCATAAAATAAGGAAGTGTACATGATCAAAAAAGTGTTTTTGGAGTATATGTGTATGAAATACTTTGGTAGAAGTGATATTTATCCAATGGATACGTATAGTTTAGAAGAATTTGTGGATAATTGACAAAGCAGTGTTACTAGTGTAATTCCGTTACCATGTTCATTAGATAGCTTTATGGTATAAATAGAGAAATATGTGACCATTGATATGAGCCAGGACTGCAGAGTTTGATAACAAGGACTATGTAAATGAAGACTGACTTGAATTTCGCAAATACAAATAGTTATTTTTTTTAGAAATTTCACACTGCGTTACCAAATTACCCAATTAAGCAGGCGTATTCGCATATTACTTCATAATTAAGCATAAAAGTATCTTGCATTTTGGTTCTTATAAGTGTTTCAACATACAAATAACATTTTAAAGGGATTTTAGCTTATCTGGTATTCAAAAAATTTAACTTTTTAAGGTAAATTTCAGAAGGCGTAATTCCGTTACCATTTATGTAATTCCGTTACCGCTGCCTTTCTGGGAAACATGGTCAGTTACGACCAAACAAGATGAACATAAAGGAAAAAATTAATGTTATCATCAAGTTGACACCCATAGCAATGAAGTTTAAAATAAATTCACACAAAATGTCTTTTAAATTTCAGAGGAATTCATGTGAAAGTTGAAGGTGGGAAAAAAGGCCCATTCTCTGCCGTAATTCCGTTACCGACGTATTATACGTGCTAGCACTTTCCTCATTTATGAAATTTTCATATTTTGGTTTCTATATGACAGCAGGTATATCTCCAGAACTTATTAAAGTGTTGATAAGCCTTTAGGTCATAGGAATAATCCATAATATGAAAAAGAATGAGCAAAATTTCTCTGAATTGTAATTCCGTTACCACGGAATTGCCCATGTGTAATGTACGAATAACTATTTTCTCCATACAATTACACGTGTGTAGTATTTAAAGCAGGTTAATTATTCACTTTGATGCGCGCGTTTTGCATTTGGGTGCGCATTAGTTGTTAATGCGCGTAACCATGAATGGAAAGATAGCGCAATACGCGCTGTGCGCTAGGTCTATTGCGCAAAGGGGGTCAGTGTCACAAACAGAACATAGTCAGTGCAGTGATGGTTCCATGATCAATGTTTTGGTTTTCTTTATACTTTTCTTTAATTTAATTGAAATCATTTATTTTTGCGATGATTATGATTATGCGAAGGATATAAAACAAATATATCATGCACTATTTTGAGCCACTAGTGAAATTATGGATTCCTCGGTGACAGAAAAAGCACTATGTTCTTCGGGTCTACGACCCTCAGAATCACCTCGGAATCCATAATTTCAACTAGAGGCTCTCAGTGCATGGTATATTTGTTTACTATGTTTTGGGAAGTGCCCCGTTCCATTTTTTTTGGGCCACCCTGTATAGCAATAGGAGTGTAGAACAGTGTTGAGGTTTTGTAGGCAAGCTATAGAAAGTGACCAGGTACAATAGTTGTTTTGTAGCTAAGCAACTAGGGTAGTGAGAGCCTTTGTTCCATGGATCTTTGCACTGTGTGTGTTTGCAAGTCAATGCATTGCCATTGCAGTCGGTCACATTTTATATTGAACAATGTTTGTGTGCATCGACATGTGGAGCTACCCCTTAATTAATGTCTAGCCTAGACGTTTAGCGATTTTGAAAAAAATTAATAAATACAAAATTTGATTTCTCTCTTACCTGATCAAAAAGGGACACATAACTTACAATGTAAATCGTAGAATATGTCAATTGAGAGCCTTCGTTCAGGCCCACAAGTTACAAGATTTGTTTTCCCACCTGGTTTGGTGGATGCAAATGTGTTGGTTAATGTCTACTTGAGATGCAAATATCCTGGACATTTTTGGATGCCACTTTGTTCCCGTTTTTGTGTTAAAAATGGGGTACAATTTTGTGAAATTTACTTAATGCGCCGCAATTCAGGGGTCATTTTTCACGTCCAGAATGATCATGTGTCCTACCTAATTTTAATTTTGAGGTGACTCCGCCTGGGATCTACTATTCGCTTAAAACCAGCCCTGACTCTCACCCACTCACAGGTGTTTTCATTGTTTTGTGTCTCTGCCTGCTCCCCTCCCCCCCCCCCCCCCCCTTTCCACACACATGTATATTGTATCGTTTTGGTATTCTGTAGTCTCTTTGTAGTGTCATTTGTTGCCCTGACAAAGATCCTGCTAGGATTGAAAGCTACTGTAGGCTTTTATACAACTCTCATTTTATCACATTGGCGATATTGAGAAGATAAGCAGTTTTAACAGTATTTTCTTAATTCAAAACTAGAGTTAAATACACTCGCCCACCACACATGTACAAAGAAATGTACGAAAATTAATATACCAAGAACATTACTACGTTTACAGTATGGATTCTAATCGTCACAACCACCACTGCAAGTTTGACTGGGCAAGCCAATATCGCAGTACTCCCATTCCACAAAGGGGTTGGTGGTGTAGCACCAGGCGTAGAAGTGTAACGGTGCGGGGTTGCGACAGTAGTTGTGATCCCCCAATCCTGCAGCAGGGTAAGCCTCCGGAGTGTAAAGATGCTTGTGGGGTTGCTGAACGCTCCACTTCTGGCACGGGATGCTGCTCTGGGTCACATTCACGCGGCCTCTGTAATCGTGAGCGCTCTCGCCGATGAAGCACTCTCTTGGGTCTAAATAATGATAATAATATGCTTATAATGCGCCAATTCCACCTTTTCCAAGGTATTCAGGGAGCAGTTAACAAAGAGAAATACAGTCAACTCCGCGTAAGTCGAAGTCGCATATATCGAATAATCGCATAAGTCAATGATTATAAAAAGTCCCGATTTATCGTCATACACTTGCGTGTGTTATTCCTCTGCATAAGTGGATTTTTGTAAGGTGAATTATCGCCTAAGTCGATCAAATTCCCGGCACACTTTCAAAGCAAAACATGAAATTCGCATCGCGTAAGTCGAAGCAAGAAGTTATTTTTACTCCTAGCTCGAACTAAACCGCAATGTGTTATCGATCACGGTCACACCGCATTTTTGTTTACAGCGCAACGTACTGATCTGACGCTCCTCTGTTCTTATCTCGCATCTCTCTCTCTTGCTCTCCCTTTTCTCCCCATATACACCATACGGTACCGTCCATTGCATGCTCGCTCCCAACGAATGTCACGAAGACATACACGTACCACGTGCATCGCGTAGTATAGTAGTACATGTACTAGACTACTAGTATAGTGCATGCATAGCTAGCTAGCGTGTGGCCGGAGAATTCAAAGTAAGAGTGGATCCACACAATTTACATGTACCATGTAAGCGAAGATTATTTATGTCTACAATAAAATTAATCACTGAACGAGTACGATTTGGTATATTCTTATATATTTGTCCAAGTAGGAGTGTGAAGTCAATTCTGTGTACATGAAAGTTTCGTTTTTTTTCTGATGCCCAAATTATTCCATCGGCCGCTAGCTGCGCGCGGTCACTGAACTATAAGGTAGGAGCCGGGGACGTTTATCTTACATGAACTGTAAGACTGTAAGAATATGCCAACTGTAAGTCGACGTGTTTCACACGGTCCCGTCAAGATCGACTTGTAAACGCGAAGTTGACTGTACAACAAACCAACAAATAACCAGAACAAAAATCATAAATGAAAATTTGAACATAATTATGAACAACTTTGATACATAAACATACATGTATTACAAACTATATAAAACAAATTACTGAAAATTACTGAAATGCAACTTGGAAAAGATATACATGTAATGTATGTCTACAGCAAAATTTATGGGGAACTTTTTTATGCCTCCACCAATGAAGTTTTATTCTTCTAGTCTAATCTTATTGGGTAAGCTCTAAGATTTTGTTTTTCAATTCATAATTTGAGCCTGCAAACAAGACACACCTCAACAATGAATGCATTTTGATAATAATACTGGCTTCTCACATAGTGCTGTTCCCAAAGTATCACTGCACTTACACATGTAACAATTAATCATCAATAATATCAAGGAAAACATATATTTACGAATATATCAAATCAAGGAAAAGGGAAGGATTTTACCATCTGAATATTTGCGGCAGTCCGGGTGGAACTGCGCAAGTTCGCAGTGTTGCCAGACGATATCGATGTCTTCCGTAAAGCAACATGGAGCAACGCCCGCAGTAGGGTTTCTGCAGTGATTATGGTCCCCCAACCCTGCATTGGGAAACTGCTCCGCGGTAATGTTGTATGCAACAGCGATACCGTCGGTCCAGCTCCGGCAGGTATGGTTTCCCCAGGTCTTAGACAGGTCTCCACGATAGTCCGTGCCCCTGGACTCTCTGTTGCAGTCATGCTCATTGTCTTCAATTTAAAGCAAAAGATAATTGGTACAGAAAAACAGAAATAGGGACTGATGAGGAATGTTCTTCATCCTCGGATGTCATATGTGGCTCGTCTTCAGGAAAGGAGCATAAAGTCGGGAGAGATTGAACCTTAGAAATCACAATTGATTTGAAACTGCATACAAATTTAAAGACAAATCAATCGTTAGCTTATACTTTTCCCCTGATATTTCTTCTACCGTTACGTATAATTTCCAGTCAAAATATTTAGTAGAAAGATGAAAATTAAGGAGAGTTTTGAAGCATGTTTTTCTTTGCTCCCAAAAGCAATCCATATCAAGCTCTGCATCTGAACAGCCCCTATGTGCTAAGTTACTAATCTCTCTTAGCGGTGTACTTTCAGATTGGTTAATCCATATTGAATGCGTTGCCGCTTGCACAGAGATAAGTAAATCAACTGGCTTCCTTTGTAAATCCCTTTGAGCGAACAGCGCGCATCGCCTAGCGCATGAACTGCGGGGGACATGATAGGGGTTAACGATTTTGGCTAACAATTGAGATAAACACCTAGGCCATCATCTTCAAATTTGGTTTCTTTTTGATAATTTCTCTTCCGAGTACTATGTACAATGTATACTGCATATTTCTAGTAGATCATCATACCTATATATATACATGTACATGTATAAGCATCCTTTTTAAAAAGATTTCATATTTTAGGTGACGCACGTGACCAAGAATGGCCCATTATTATTATCGTCCTGAGAGGATACTACAGGTCGACATTGACATAACGTTCATATGGAAGCCTGAAAAATGATGTTTTGATTTAAAGGGACCGTAAACTCGCAAATCATGGGGGATTGAAGCGTGGCCCGACTCGGGTATTCGGATAATATTCGTAATTCTCTGTACACCTTCGGTAAACGACAGCGCAAATGCGGTGATGCAGGCAACCCGTACGCATGAATAGACCGCTTCTTTAATGTATGCAAATAATATCCGTATGACGTAAGAATCTCCGTTGGCAAGCTAAACAATAGTAACTAGGTCCGGCGAGCTAAGTTTGCCGGAGCTTGCCGGACATAGTTACTATTGTTAAGCTTGCCAACGGGGAGTCTGACGTTATACACATAATATGTGCATACATTACAGAAGCGGTCTATTGTGTGTAACTATATCCCTATGCAGCACGCATTCAACCGAACCAAAACGAACTCAACAACCCCACTAGCAAACCACCCCACCCTCGACTGCAGTTTTGTTAGCAGATCCAAGATTGCTGTTATGTGTACGGCTACAATAGGGGCAAGCGAATGACATTGAGCGTACACGGATTGTGAGCGGACGCTCCCTTTAAATTTACAAAATGAACAGACTCACCACTAGATTTTGCAGTAACCATGGTAACAATGGTGATGAGGAACATCAGTGTTATCAGTCTAATCACTGCCATTTCAACTAAGTTGACAAAAGTAATGAAAGTAAACATAGATAAATAAGTGCATACTAATTGTCATAATTTGCATTATTTATGTAATAAGAATGTTTTAAATACCCTGCAACATTCTCAGTTTTAAAGATATTTTCCACCTTCTACCCATACATTAGGACTAAATTGACACTTGAAAGAATACCATCTTAGTACGGAGTGGTAGTATGAAGTCAGATTTACAATGTAAAACAGAAAACCCCATTTAGAGTTAGTTATTTCTGACTAGCAGAATACTTATTTATTTTTTTAGTCCAGGAGAGAATCGTGCGCCTCAGAATAGTTTGACTAGATAGATGGCACTGTACACAGTAAAAAAAAATTAAACAACTTTTTAAACAACCAAAAACGCTGTTTAAGCCGGTCCCTCTAACAACATTGTTTAGAATTTTGAACAACCAACATCTTGGTTGTTCAAAATTTTAAACAACGTTGTTAGAGGGACCGGCTTAAACAGCGTTTTTGGTTGTTTAAAAAGTTGTTTAATTTTTTGTTACTGTGTAGAAGTACTGGGAGTGTTGCAAAAAGAGTTGAGATTAATCGTAAACTTTAAGTTGCAATTGATCGCAGGTCAGAAAATGTGCGCACTGAGCCAATCAGGTTTGCGCATTTAGGCACTTTCTGTGATGCAACTTTGCGATAAATCGCAATTCTTTATGCAAGACCCCCCTGGACAAGTAAGTAATTAAGTAAGGAGGTACATGTAAGTTGTTATTAAATCATTTATCAACATTGACGAAGTATCTCATTCATAAAATTAATTTATTGGTGTCTCTCCTGTATTTTCCCCTTATTAGAAATACACATTGTACATGTACATGTTTTATCTTGCTCCAAAATGATTGCGATTTAAAGTGAAAAACTAAAATACGTTATCACTCACCGACCGATTTGACGACGTGCACCGCTAAAGAAGTCTTCTTTATAACAACTGACTAGAATGAACAGTTGGAACTCAAATGATATCAGTATATTCCTGAGTACAGGCATTTGTTTCCCTGGGAGGGAACTCGAAATATACACCTGTATCAATATAATTCTGGGTGCAGGGATTTTTTTTTTTTTGGGGGAGGGGGGGGGGGGCTGAGTAATTTCTTTTCAAATCATCATCCTTCACATCTTTACCTTAGGGTTGCCCCAATATGCTAGTTACCAAGTACAAAATGACAAAATAAACACTATTATTTTTTGATAAATAATTTCCTTGTATGCTGAATTCCCCCAAAAGTGTATTGCTTTTGCCATAAAATCATAATTATGTTTTTCCTCCTTGTATGAAATTGTTTGCCATATTAATTGTGTATTTAAAACTTTCAGAGGAAAGGGGGCTGCCGCACCCCTAGCCCCCACATCGCACACCTACATGTATGAAAACAAAAAATGAATATTAATATCAATATCAATAATACTCAGACATGCCTCAGACATACTCAGACGTGGATGTGGTGTGGCAAGATTGGTAGAGCGCGCGCTTTCCAATCATGAGATCCCGAGTTCGAACCCTGCCCACTGCCTTTGTCCTTCAGCAAGACAATTTATCCACAATTGCTGCTCTCTACCCAGGTGTATAAATAGGGACCCGGTAGGAGGTGAAAGCCTATATGTGAAGGATCTTCTCAATGCCCATGTGCCGCTTGGAAGGAATGCTCCCCAGGGAGTGGAGATGGTGCACACAATGTGTGCTGGTTTGCATTGTATCCTATGACCGGGGGTAATATTATAATTGTAAAGCGCTTAGAGATGATTATCAATCAATATTAGGCGCTATATAAATCGAGTATATTATGCCTGTAGCCAGGATTTTTCAAGTGGGTGCACAATTTACAAAAACAGGACTGAGACCACTGGTTGAGTCGTGTAAGCAGGGGGAGGGGGGGGGGTGGTGTCTGTCGCCAACAATGTTCGAGACAACCATTTCAGTCAACACGACTGATCATTGCATTAGACCACTGGTTTAGATGCCGAGATATGGGGGGGGGGGGGTCGTTAACAAGACCGATCATTGCACAAGACCACTGGTTTAGATAGCCGAGACGGATAAAAAGTGGACCTTTCTGAATTGGGGGGGGGGGGGGGGTGGGGGGGGGGGCTTACCAAATGCACTCCTGGCTACGGGCTTGCCAGACATGTGCACCTTGTTTTGTTCAGAAGTACTGATGTGAAACCTTTCATGTACATGTATGTCTGACTTGTTTTTGTTCTTAACTCACTAATATATATTTCTGCAAATACCAGCTAACATTCTATTTACTAACATGTCATGAATCAACATGATCAAATAATAATGTTTAGTGTTTTACTTGAATGTGCAATTTTTAACTATATACAACAATCTGAAATAGAATCATGGCCCATTTGAAAACAATGAATTGATCTTTATTTACATAGACTTAATTTCATAACAGATGCTAGTTATTTACGTGATAACAAAAGTATGATGCACAATACAGTCAAACATGTCTCAGTGGTCACCTGTCTATAGCAGCCAACCTGCCTATAGTGGCCACCAAAAGTGATCCCCTGCACAGATAATTAACAAGAAACCTGTCGATAGAGCTTACCTGTCTACAGTGGCCACTCTTCTCTTTTCCCTTTGGTGGTCAGTGTACACTGGTTTGAAGGGAATTGCATTCACAGTTATTTGATTGCATTACAGCGCAGGCCATTATTCTACGACTCATTAAATGTCCCCTGAAAGCATCTGCCTACAGCGTATATTTTAAGATGATCATTTTCTTATAAAATGGCAATTTTTAAGAGTTTTGAGGGCAAGAGTTTTGATCCGAACAAATCTAAAGAATTAACATTCAAATGTACATTTTCATATTATATGGCAAGAATGTAATCAGAAAGATAGCTGTCCGGCAGTATAGTCTGTGAAGTCAGTATTAAAAGGGCCTATATATAGCTTTTGATCCTAGCAGAAACTTTGTCAGAGGCAAAATGACAATGCATGACATGTAGACTGTATACTATAAAGATAATGTACTTATGCAAAACATGGGGAAAATGAGGCAGAAACACAGTGGAAACAACAGTGACGGGACTGTTTGGCCAATCAGACCGGGCTGGGACGGGAGAGAACGTGCACAAAGGGATTTATAGTAATAATAATAATGATAAATTACATTTATGTAGCGCTTAATACAATGTTTCTAAGCGCATTTTTAGTACCATTGGTCATCAGGTACTTGCGCACCGTCTCAACTGCCTTGGGGAGCATACTAGCCTAGCTGCCCAACAGCCGCTGAAGGCTAATTAACACCTGACTAAGTACCCATTTATACTCCTGGTTAGAGAGCAGCAATGTGGATTAATTGTCTTGCTGAAGGACAAACGCGATGGGCATACTCCGGGTTTGAACTCGGGATCTCCCGCTTGGAAAGCGAGTGCTCTACCAATCTTGCCACACCACATCCACATTCACAAAATGTTATATGTTATATGTTACTAATGTCAAATGAAATGGGGTTGGGATGTACAGGTGGATTAAATATGAATGGGTAGGAAAGATCAAAGGAGAATTGTGCATATATTGTGATGACGAGGAACATGTAGGAAGTAGATTCAAATTGTCTCAACATTAAAGAAAGCGATGGGCTTCGTCAGTATTGTCTGTGGTACAATGGTGAATGTTGCCCTCTTGCGATAGCAATGTAAATGCTTCACTTTTATTTTCATTTCATTTCCATTGTTGCATCAATAGATGAAGCCCTGCTTTTCCAAGATGTCTGCTTCATTTCTGGTGTTGTTAATGAGCAGTGGTAGTTAGATTTAATAAGGAATATACACGACTGCACATTGACCAAATTGTACATTAATTGGTCATATCATGTACAGCTTAGAAAGTCAAGAAAATAGTTACTTTGTTATTCCAGGGGGGGTTACTCCTAACATGACTGGATACGCACCCGCGTCCAAAAAAAGCATCAAAAGGATATCATTTTCAGCTAAAAAGGGGTAGATTTCAGCAATCATTAAAAAAAAGAAAAAGAAAAGGGTACCTTTTTCAGTTGCACAAGTTTTTACCTATACAGCGTTGATGACGTGTTCCTTAAAAAGGGTTGGTTTTCAGCTCTCATTAGAAAAAAACACATTAAAAGGGTACTTTTTCAGGTGCACACTTTTTCAGAGGTTGATGGACACGGGTGGGTAGCACTTTTGTATAAGAATGACCTCCGACTGGCACTTGACTAGAAAAACCGGAGTCCTGAGGCAACACATACTAAGTTAATCAGGCTGAAAACCAGTCTGATCGGGTCGAGTCGGCTCTGTCTGCGCCGGGCACTAACGTTCAGAGGCATATTGGTGTGTTAACCATAACCATGCCGGGTTAATTGGGCTATGCTATGGCCGGGGGGGAGGGGTGGGGGGGGGGATCTCGACCGACGAACGCACTGCCGGCACATTTGGCACACAAAAAGCTTACGACATAATCTACAAGAATATTCTTTTTGACTTTAATAAATAGCATGTTTTTAACTTTAGAAATTGCGACATCCAACATTTTCTTTATGTATTTCTTTGTTTTTTTAATTTCTCATGTACATGTACAGTACATGTACATGTACAGTATTTCTTTGTTTTTTCGACTTATGTTTTTTATTGTTTTTTTCAATGGAATAAATTATTGACATTATCCAACCATTTTTAGCCAAAAATTGCAGTGATTAGAATTTAAATATTATGAAGGTTTTGTGTATTCTACGAAAAAAATCAATTTCCATAGGATTTGTACACAAATCACAAAATTGAGCGATGTTTGGGCCAACATTCACTTACAAAAGCCTAAAGGTCACGTGACTTTTGAAGATATACATTACCTGGTCGTTGCAAATTTGGTCTCAAAAGTTGTGCAAGACTTCAATGAAAAAACTTGTGAAGTCGCACGGTGATACCTATGCGCGTTGCGGAATTATGCAAAACGTCGAGGGGGGGGGGGTGAATTCCACCCCCCCCCCCCCCCTCCCCAGCCTGGTTAGGGTTAACTCCCCGGGGGGTGGGTACTCTCGTATATTGACGATACAGGTATTTGCTGTTTTGAAGACCCCCTTTTTGGGAGCCGATTGCCGTGGGGGATCTAGTTTTCTTCAAAAATAGGCACTCTGTAGACCTATATATTAGTAAACAATCCCAGCTGTGAGTAAAAAGTAGCCTAATTACTTATTAGAACTAGAAGCCATAAAAGAATTCAGACTTATAATATGTATTCAAGTTGCTATTACTGCACGTGCAATTGATGTTTCTGGCCACGTGAATATCATCATTTAGTGGATTTTCATTCTCTTTTTTTCTATCAAAGAAGACTCAAAGAGGCTACGTCAAGAAATAGTCTAGACGCTATTTTTATTTTGACACAATTTTAAACAGCTTATTATGTTTATGTTTTTATGTTATATATATGCTCATTGCAGGTAGAAGTTTGCATTAATTTCTCCATACAGATTAAAGGGGAATTCCAGGCCAGATTTAGTCAATATTGAACAGAATCTAGGAGAATGAGAGCATAATTAGTGAAAATTTGATCAAAACCGGACAATAAACACAAATGTACTGTACATGTCCCTATATTATTTGAACATCATGTAGTAATGAGTGATCATTTCAAAATTGCTGCCAAATGCAATGAGCAACTCGCCATATCCTTTGTACATGAATGAAAATACACTTATTTCTCATTTTCAATGCTGAAAATTAATTTCTTTCTACTTGTTTTTACAAATGCTTTTTTTGTTTTACTTGGCTTGCTCTCCATTTAAGGTTGCTAATTATATTTTCCATTTAATCAAATGAGAAGCCATAGAACTACATGTAGTTCTAGAATTAACATACATGTAAATGTAGTTCTCAATTGGCTATTAATGCATTTGAGATTGAGGTGATGTTTCTGGCAATGTCAATAACATTGTTTGATGGATTTTACTCAGTCTCTGTTTTTCTATCAGAGAAGAGGCTACGTCAAGAAACACTCTTGACGCTATTTTTATTTTGACATAATTAAACAGTGTTTATGTTTGTATGTTACATGCGCATATCGTGCTCTTATTTTGTCAATACACGTGAAGGACTTGCGTCCTCTACGGTGTTACTTAGCCAAGTGTTGGGTTATTTGTTAGGACTTCAGTTTTAAAGCCATTATATTGTCTACAGGAACCTAGTAGGTCCTGTACGTACTCTATGGGGATTGCAGAATGTAGTAGGGAGCAGGCTAAATGGTCCAAACCATAGGGTACTCTATATATTTGATTTATCTCCTTGAGTGCCAAGCTCGCATTTTTGCGAGTTGCAATACACACAAATGCCATAGAGCATTAAAATCCCTGGCACTTTAAGAGTTAAAGGGAAAGTTGAGTTTTGGTAGAGAGGGCGCTAGACTACTTAATTGGTTTGTGAGGTAATGAAAAACTGAGTGTAAAATTTGAAAGAGCATAATATTTAAACAATAAAATCATCTTTGTTTGATCAAAATCGGTTCAGAAACGGCTGAAATATCCATAAATATAACAATTTGTAATAAACCCGGGGCCCCGGGTTTATTAGAGAATTTTGAACCAGCCGTTAAAAATTCAAAAAAATGCTTCCTCTTTTCAAAAAAGTTACAAAATAGGTATTTAAATAGTTGTTGGTTATTTCTCTATCTAATCACTATTTCAACAAAGCATCACATGCACAATATTTTATTCAAAATGGTTGAAACCGATGAGTGTTTAGAGAGCGCCCTCTTACGTTTTAACGGCTCTTTTTGAATGATAACATGATCTTTACTACGTCATTTGTAATTTTGTGTTCCTTTCTAGTTATAACTATCAGTTTGTAATGTAATGATGCAGGTTTTGGTTACTAAAATTCAGTTTCACTAAAACTGTACTCTCCTTACCAGAACTCAACTATCCCTTTAACCCTAAAAAGACTGGGCTATTTTGAACCTTAAAAAAACTGGGGGGGGGGGCTAAAAGGGCCCCCCCCCTAAGATCTCGGCAACCGAAACTCCGATCGACTCCAAATTTGGCATCGTGATAGATGTCCATAAGGTCTACAATATTGCGTAGTTAAAAAAAAAAAATTAATTAGAATATGCTAATTAGAGCTAATTAATTATGCGAAAATTGTATTTTTTTGTAGTTTTTGTAGTTTTCTCGGCAATCGAAACTCCAATCAACTCCAAATTTGGCATGGTGATAGATGTCCATGAGCCATACAATATTGCATAGTTAAATTTTTTGTTCTAATTATAATATGCTAATTAGAGCTAATTAATTATGCGAAATTGCATTTCGTATGTATTTCTTTGTTTTTTCGACTTATGTTTTGTATTGTTTTTTCAATGGAAATAATTATTGACCATTATTCAACCATTTTTAGCCCAAAATTAAATGATTGCAGTGATTAGAATGAAAAATAATGAAGATTTTGTCTTTTCTGGGAAAAAATCAATTTCCATAGGATTTGTACACAAATCACAAAATTTAGCGATTTTCGGGCCGACGCTCACTTACAAAAGGTCACGTAACTTTAGAACGGTACACCCGGTTGTCGCAAATTTGGTATCAAAAGTTGCGAAAGACTCAAAGGAAAAAAGTTGTGAAGTGGCACCGTAAAATATTTAAGCGTTGCGAAGTAATCGCGAAAATAGAGGAGGGGGGGCTAAATCAGCCCCCCCCCCCCAGTCTTTTTAGGGTTAAAATGTATGAATGTTTAAATTGTGTAATTGTTCAAAAAAAATTATAATTAGTAAACTTGTTACAAAATTAAGTGAAATGAAATAAAATAAAAATTTAACAAAATTCATTAAGTCATGATAGTACAGGTACATGCATGTATACTGTATTTCTTTATTTTGTTAAGGAAATTATTGGGGGGCACTTGCCCCTCCCCCCCTGCCACCCACATCCCCCAGCCCTACGCCACTGACAACCCTGCCACCCACATCCCCCAGCCCTACGCCACTGACAACCCTGCCACCCACATCCCCCAGCCCTACGCCACTGACAACCCTGCCACCCACATCCCCCAGCCCTACGCCACTGACAACCCTGCCACCCACATCCCCCAGCCCTACGCCACTGACAAATTCATATCATGCAAATTTAGGACAATTTAATTTAACAATATTTTATTTCAGAAAACAAAAGTTTACAAAAGTACAAATGGTTGATTAACATCAAGAACATACATATACATGTTTTTGTATTAATACATCAAGACAACATTATGCAAATTAATATAATGTATGTTCTATCACATCAAATTTGGGATGTAGGGGCAACCCGAAATGCCAGGAGGCTTCAGTGTGTGGGCCACCCGTAATAAATATAAAATTGATTGGAACAAAATAGATAAAAATTAATACAAAAGACACAATATGCACATAAATGTCTTGTGTGACAGTTCATATGTCATGTCAATTATTAACGCATCTTTCTCTTTTTCTGTATAACTTTATGCTTATATTTTTTTTTTCCCAGGGAAGGGAACAAAACCAACCTATTCAATGACCCCGCCCAGTTTCCTGCTGTGCACCGATGCATGAAAGACATCGACGATGTCACGACACAGCTGGCCGACCACCGCAAGAAGCTCAGGAAGGAGATATCGGCCCCGAGTGCCGATTACGTGACCGTGTCTGGTAATGAGGTAACAAAATGACTTTGTCTGAACAAACTACAAGCTAATTGTGGGGATTTTTGCAAAGCTACATTGTAAATCAGCATCTATTTTGCTCATTACATTAACTCTTCCCTTTTTAGTATATTATGAACCCCCTGTGTCATTGTTATTTAAAATCTGTGTTGCTTTCACTTGGCAAACATAGCAATTCAGTGTTCATTTTTGTGTAAATGAAGAATGAATATGACCTGCTTGTACAGTGGTCGGCGCATGGAACAGTAGTATTGAACATCTGCGCCAATGGTATGTCAGTAACTGTGGAGATTGGTGCCAAAAGCACAAAGAGGATATTCACAATGATGAACTGCAAGCTTCAAATGAAGAAATATGCCCTATATAAGAAGCCACCAATATTATTATTTTTCTTTCTCTTCGATTGAAGAAACAGCGCCCTATAAAGTTTGCCGCCAATATTGTTATAATTTTCTCGCTCTTGTTTTTGCTCTGTAGTATATGGTTGAAGTGAAGAACTCACAGCTGAGAATCGTGCCAAAAGACTGGATTCAAGTTAGCTCGTGAGTTAAACAATATTCATCAGCTTATTTATTCTTGTGTTTCCTGAATATTTAACTTAAAGGCCTGAAAACGGTTTTTCTTCTGACAAAACCTGCAGATGAAGGAGCCAGGCACATTTTACGTATGCTAATAAACAGAAACTGATTATACTGTAATATGTGATATCTTAACCTTCTTTTGTGTGTGTGATAAGTATGAACTCTGCAGCTTTGTAAAGAGATGATTTCTTTTTCTCCACTATTTATTTAAACAGGACCAAGCAAGTATCGCGGTTCCGACCCCCCTACTGACTCTACAGTCAATTGTAGTACAAAGTTTAATTTACTTCCAAATTTTACTACTATTTTATTCAAACAGGACCAAGCAAGTATCGCGGTTCCGACCCCCCTACGTGGAGGCTAGCTTTAAGAGGTTGTGCCAGCTCAGGGAGCAGCTAACGGCGGAATGCCAGAGCGCATGGCTCGAGTTTCTAGAGTAAGTTTACAGTGCAAAAAAAAAAGGGAAATGAAGAAAAATACTGCAAGAACTGCCTATATCTACTAAAAATTGCCAGTGTAAAAAAAAAGATGACGGGAAACAATCATAAGTACATGTACATCTTTCTCTTAGTTGCCAGGACAAGCAAAGTCCAAACTTCTTACATTTACTTGGAGGCGAACGTGTAAAGAGGTTAATGTGCCACTAATATTAGATCAGCTAATAACAGAATGCCAGAGTGCATGGCTTGACTTTCTAGGGTAAGTTTAAAGGAGGAAACACTTATACATGTACATCTTCCTCTTGGTGGCCTGGTGGCCTGGTCAGGCAAGCAAAATCAAAGCTTCTTACATTTCTAGCCAAAACCAGAATGTCTTTTAAAGTAGATGGTTTTCTTGTATGTCTGGTTGCACTAAAAAAAAAAGCATTTTTACTAGCAAAATGTCACTGTTTGTGGCTTCTGTTAGTTTTTATTGTAAGAGTAAGTTCTCTTGAATGCTTTTAGGTAGTTCTTCAAAGGACTAGCGTTAATTCTTTCTTGGGCTTGCAGTCCTGGAGGAGTATGGTTGAAAAAGGAGCCTGACTTTTCAGGCAGGTTGACTGTCCATTATCAGGAATGGCCGGTTGCAGCCATGTGGATGTAAAGTTTAATTTGAAATAGATTTGATTACATTTTATTGTTCATCACATTGCTTAATGACCCTTTTTCTATTTCATTATACTACATGTACTACTTCTACTAAGCGGACGCATCCAAGATTGCGTTCACAATGCAACATCATACATACATGTGCATACATGTATCTGGATCAATTATTAATTATGTTTCTCTGCAATTCCTCAATTTCACTATGGATGTCCCTTGCGTTTGATTACGTATACATACATATCAAATTGAATTAAATGTCTTAATGTGTTGCAGATCATTTGGTGAGAGGTACTTCTCGTATCGCACAGCAGTCCAGCATCTCGCCAGCATTGACTGTTTGGTGTCCATGGCAACCGTTGCTAAGCAGGAAGGGTTCTGCAGGTATTGTACATTATAGATTTGTAATTCAATGTTGCCTACCATAAACTGGAGTGACATTTGGACAAAAGTTTGTTATCATATTTTCTCTTTAATGATCAATTTTCTAAAATTTTGTTCTTGCATATTTAAAGATAATTGCAATTTACCAAAATATTATTTTACAAAAAACAGTTTGTGAGTTCAAACATGAAACATGCATGGTATTCCAAAATCAGATTATAGTCTGTTGGCCTGTGGTTTGTCATGATTCAGAATTTATGTTGTGAAATATTAGTCTACATTGTACATCTTATAGTTTATAAAAACATGACTGTACATTACCATCCAGCATCCATCAATTACAACCAAAGGATCCTGATCAGTTTTATCCTGCCCAGGTTTTGTTAATGAGTACCTGGCAGGAGTTAATTTCTTGAAATGTGTGATGCAAGAAAATTATATTTTGAATGGTCGATCATATAATTTTGGAAATAGGAGCAACCACAAAATGCCAGGGGGTGTATTCTGAAAACAATTTTCAGTTAAAATTGATTGTATCTATGATTCTACGTCATATCTACATCACTAAAATATATTTTAGCAAATCGCTATTCCTTAAGTACAGGTTCAGAATACCAATTTGGCAACAAATATTTTAGTGACGTAGATAAAATAAATTTTAGCCTAAAAAATCGTTTTCAGAATACACCCCCAGGAGGCAGTTTAATAACAACGCTTACTTTCTGAAATTCTCTCCACCACAATTTGTTATTCTCTTGCAGACCAACAGTACACGATGGTCCCTGCAAAATTGAGATCAAAGGGGGACGCCACCCGGTGGTCAGTTCTTTAAAGTCTGACGGAGAACAGTACGTGCCCAACGATTCAGCTATGAGTGTGAGTACTGGTGTTAAAACAATAATTATTTTGTTTATTAAAATTACACATTATTTTAAAGAGCAAAAGAAAACTAAAGCTATTCAGAAATTGATCTGCATGGTTGAAGTGGTATAAAAGGAGTGTTCATATTGTAAAATCTGAACCCTAACATCGTTAAATGCTGAAATGTGAGGAAAATTCGGTGCACATCGGTGTGGCCAGAGTTCCAAGGCTTGTTTTGCCCCGTATTTGCTGGCCAGATTTCTTGTGGCTGACCGCTAAAAATCATGTGCGCCGTTGTTTGTGTGTGGTGTGTAAATGGCAGTGCGAATGAATTAAGTCTCTCTTAGGTGCTTGTCTTTTGTTATTCTAATCATTGTATTGCTCAAATTTATAATCAATTACAAAATCAGATTTTTGTCCAACTAAACTACCCTTCTCTTCCTCACCTGACAATTTCATCATCTGCATTTGACTACAGGTGGATGGTATGAGGTGCATGGTGATCACCGGTCCTAACATGGGAGGCAAGAGCTCCTACATCAAGCAAGTTGCGCTCATCACCTTAATGGCCCAGGTTGGGTCCTACGTTCCAGCTGAATCCGCCTCTATAGGCGCTGTTGATGCCATCTACACCAGGTGAATTCCATTTGAAGGGACTACCTTAAAGGGTGACTAAATTAAAAATAAAAAACGCTTTGGTTGATCTATGATAATGAATACATCACATATATGTTGACTATTTGATGTACATTTTTGTCATATTTTTTATATTAATATTTCTATTTATTTTTTCTACCTGCTCAGCTTCACCCCTGAAAAACCCTGCCAGAAGCTATTGTCTTGACTTCTCTGACCTCACAATACCATTCCATCAGTCAGCTAGATGAACAAAAGACATTGGTACGTCAACTGACCACCAGTTTTAAGCTGTTTACAATAGTATTGTAAGCTTTATACAATGCCCACTCACCATGAAAAGAAGGTTTCAATGAAATACGGTACTCAGTGGGTGAGAACGCATCTTTTGTAAATGTTTATCTAGCTGATCGGTGGTTAAATGGTATTGTGATGTCAGAGAAGTCAATTGTGTAGGGTTTATTTAGGGGTGGATCTTAGCAGGTAGAATAAAAATAATAGAAAAAATAATATAAAAAATATGACAGAAATGTACATGAAATAGTCAACAGATATGTGATGTATTCATTATCATAGATCAACCAAAGCATTTTTATTTTTTAATTTAGTCACCCTTTAAGCGTCTTTCTCTTTTTTCTGGGGGAGGGGGAGGGGGTGAATAAAATGGAGGCAAAAGCTCTGGAATCAATGCCATCTTACCAGGTGAGTACAAATTTAAGGGGTTAAAGCTCTTTTCCTTTTTTGGGGTGTGTATCAGTGGTTGAGTTTGCCTTTGACATTTCTTAAAGGGTACCACCACCCAAAAATAATATTCTTACTAAAGAAAGGTAACATCTTAAGTATTCCATTCCATCAACAAGTTCACAAAAATATGTTTGCAGAAAAAAAATATATAATTGGAAAACGCATCACCAAAAAGCATCACTAAAGCATGCGTTCATGCGGTCTGAATTGCGACTACTAATGTGTGCAGAGCGAACGAATCGCCCGGGAATCTATTGTCTACAAACGTACGCGTGAATAGCATTGGCGCACTCGCAAATGGTTGGCCCGAATGGAACCAGGAAATAGTAGTGGTTCCGTAAGTGGTGGAAATTAATTGCTTTGTTTATGAATTACACAACCCTTTGCAAAATGTTGGGTATCTATTTGATATCACAAAACAATACAAAACATATAATAATGTGTTGTTCTTTGCCTGGTGGTCCCCTTTTAGAAACCCACTTTTCATGCAGTATGGGTGCTTCTGATCTCTAGCGATTGCAGCACCTTGAGGAGGTTTCTTAAGTCCTCTTCCGTGGCAGGCCCTGAAGCATGATCCTTGCGCAGCTACAAGATTTTGATCGCAGTGGATACTGAGTTCTTCTTTACATACCCTCTTTATTTTCTACATCCAATTTTGTTTATGCAGAATGGGTGCTTCTGACAATATCTTCATGTCATGTCAGAGCTTCAGACATCCTTCCCCAGGCCTCGTCCTGTAGCGTTTGTCCTTGCGAAATAACAGGGCTTTCAATATTAAGTTTCCCTTTAACATTTACTTCATCCACTTTCATGCAGAATGGGTGCTTCTGACGATATCTTCAGCAATCGCAGCACCTTCATGTCAGAGCTCCAGGAGGCTTCCGACATCCTCTCCCGGGCCACATCCCGCAGCTTGGTCATCATGGACGAACTGGGACGGGGCACGAGCACTCACGATGGGGTGGCCATTGCGTACGCTACTGCGCACCATCTCATTACAGAGGTGAGACATTTAAAGGCTTGAACGATAAGATTGTGTAAATGTTTTATAAGCAACAAGTATCTGGACACAGCTGATATTGAGACATTTTGTTATTATCAGGTCCCATAATCCTTGTTATAATTTCCCTTATACACTTAAACCGGGAGTGTAAATTTGTTGCATAAAATACTATGTTATGTATTAAAAACGACTAGGGTTGAACTCCAACTGACATGCATTTCTCTTCATGTTCAGTGGCATTCAGTAGAAAATTATTGGGGGGGGGGGGGACACTCTATTTATTTTAAATTTTATAAAGAATTTTCCCCTTGATTTGGTTGTATTATTTTTGTCAAATAATTGGTCTCATTGTTACGCCACTAGACGTATCGATAGATCATGTGCAGGCCTCATCACGTGGGGTGCTCTGAATGCTTTCTAATCCCCACCTATCTTAAAGTAGAACTCATTATCAAAGATTTTGCGTGATGCGTACTCGTAGGTTAGTGCGGCTTAGTGGCGTTCGGGGTCAATCACATGAAGCGCAGAATTCAAGTGGGCTATTCTGAGAGCTTTCCTCATTTTTCTTAAAGTAGAACTCATTATCAAAGATATTTTGCTTGATGCGTACGAGTTCGCAGGTAGGTGTGGCTTAGTGGCGTTCGGGGTCAAGCAGGTGAAGCGCAGAATTCAAGTGGGCTATTCTGAATGCTCTCCTCACATTTCTTAAAGTAGAACTCATTTGATAATATTTTGAAAGATGCACACTTATTAGTGTGGCTTAGTGGCCGTTCTGGGTCAAGCAAAAACAGCGCAGAATTTCTGTTACATACATGATACCATATAATAGAATACATGTTTTTTCTTCCTTTTAGTTTCTCTCCAAGGATTTGATGTTTTTATCTAAGCGCAGAATTCGTGCTGTACATATATGATACCAAATATGATAATACAGGTACATGTTTTTCCCCCAGTTTATTTCTCCCCAAGGATATCGTCCTTTATTTAAAGCAAGTTCCTAACACATATAAGTATGTTTTTTAACTAGGTGAATGCATACAAGATCAAACGATGGATTTGTGGGGAAATATTTACCATTTACATGAATCTACTTTTTTTCAAATATTAAGATGTTTGTTTTTTTCCTCTTTTAGTTTACCTCCAAGGATTATGCTTTCATTATAAAAGGGAGTTTCCTAAAACAAGTCTGTATGTGTCTTAATTTAAGGGAATGCATACAAGATCAATTGATGGGTTTTTCATAAAAATATTTTTCATTTCATCTACTTGACATTTCTTCAGAAAACAAAAATATTAAAGGTCCCACCTTCAAAACAGGGATCTGCAGAGCTATAGTGTTATGATACCTAAAAAGGGAAGAATATTGTTATTTTCCTTTATTTCCAAGGATTTTCGTTAAGAAGCTTTCATGGATATTAATCAGGTTTGGTGGAATCCTTGTGTAGTAGGATAGACAAATATTTATCATCTTCATTGTACATGAACACACTTTTAGCCTGAACCTTATTGACAAATGAAGTTCCTTGAACCTTGTACCTTGTTGAAGGTAGCCTTTGAGACTAGCTTCCTTCATAGGCCCATTTAAAGGGGGATTGTCGCTGATTCTAGAGGGGGCTGTGAAATAAACACACTGGGCAGCGCCATGTTGTAATAACCAGGTTGGTTTGTGCTCAAACTTGACCCACACACAACTCTCTTTAATAATTATGCTGGCTTCCGACAGCCCGGTGTGCTTAAATAAACATGTTGCCTTCTGTTGGGCACTTTAGAAGGTTGCCTTAAACTTGATGACCTAATTTTTATAATTGTTTTATAAACTTAGACCTTGTATTAAAAAAACGATCAACATCATTTGGGTTATTTTTAAGATAGTGTAACAGTCCCATTTTATGACAGAAAGTCCAAGTCTGTGCTTGGATGTGACCTGGGTTTGGTTTTTGTGACAAAAATTGATATCATTGTTGTAATACATGTACACAAAATGTATATTGTTGATATATTAAGTGACCCGCGTAGTTATTTAATTTTATTTAATTAAATTTTTGTTTGTTCCGGTTCAGTGTGAAATTGTTCCTAAAATAAGAACTACTGTTTTGTTGTTGGTACCATAGGAAGGAATATATTTTGTTTTCCCCCAAGGGTATAGCCTCCATTAAAGTGATATTCTATTTGTGTTAGCATAAGGAATCGCTGTGAGTAGGATTTATTTGGAATAATATTTTTCATGTACATGTAGATTGTCCTTCAGAAATAAGCAATGGATTCCTATATACGGGTTATTTTCCTTGGACATGTATGTGTTCTATGACAAATAAGGAATGCAAAACAGAAAATGATTATAGTGAGGAGAACAAGGATACAAAAATAATGAAACATGCATCCTTAAGTACTATGTTTGTTCTATCGAAAATATTATGGCATATTTTCACTGATACCATATAAAAGGCGATTAATTGTTAAATTGTTTTTCTTTTCTTAGGGTTACTCTTATAGTATTAGAAACCTATCAAGTGTTTTAGTAAGATGAACTGATTGAACGGAATGACTATTTTCCCAGCTGATCAAAATCAACAATGTACATGTAGAATTCATTAATTTATTGGTGAAAATATTTTCCTTCTTTAACTTGTTTGCATGACCTTCCTACATGCATAACAAGAAGTTGTTTCATGGCCCCAAAAACAGAAATCTCACTGAAATAACGGAAATAATAAAAACATGTACACGTGGGTGGATGATCTATCGGTTTAGTGGTTTGGTCCTGTGACTCTAAATGTAAGTGATGTACGTGGGTTCAAACCCAGTCATGTGTATACTTTCCCATGGATCAGACACTTTGTCCACGGTGGCCTCTTTTAATTTCAACCCGGGGATTGAATCCTTGTATTGCTTAATTATATTTCAGACAGTGTTCTGATAATTTATTAATGTTTCACATTTAATTCTTTATTGTAAGGAGTATTATTATTTATTGCAGCTCATTGGCATTGAGAAGATCCTCCTACCGGGTCTTCATTTATGAAATACTCTGTACACCTGGGTAGACAGCAGCAATTGTGCATAAATTGTCTTGCTGAAGGACAAATGCGGTGGGCAGGGTTTTAACTCAGTACCTCACGATTGGAAAGCGCGCGCTCTACCAATCTTGCCGCACCACAACCATCTTCTTCACCATCATCATTATCATCATCTTCATCATGTCATTGATTATTATCTGAATGTTTTTGTCACAACAGGTGCGATGTCTGACACTCTTTGTGACACACTATCCACCACTTGCTGTGCTGGGCCAGGCATTTCCAGAGGAAGTCGGCAATTTCCACATGTCCTTTCTACTCCATGATGAAGGTGAGTAAAAGCCCAGCACAGACAGAGCCGACTTGACCCGATCCGACTGGTTTTCATTCAGATAAGCTCAGTGTGCAGTGCCTCACGCCTCATATTAGCCAGTCGAGAGGAGACAGTTGGATGCCAGTTGGGGTCGATTCAACACGATGAATCGGCTCCGACCGACCGGGCCCGACTCTAGCCTGACTGAAAACCAGTTAGATCGGGTTGAGTCGGCTCTGTCTGCCCCGGGCTTAAAGCAACTAGCCAGTATATGAAAAGGTTATTGTTCTGCTAATGATGGTGGTGGATAATTTGTATTATAGAATATACATAATAATTAAAATAATTTCTGAGTTTTATGTTTTAAATACATTTATTTTTTGCTTGAATCGATTATTTAAAATGTAAAATGTTATCACAAATATTACAGAGGGGATGGGAGGCCTTCATGACCCCCCCCCCCCCTGTAGTAAGGGATCTAGCAACTTTGTTGATTCGTACAGTGTGCATTGTTGTGATCTGATAATGTCTACTGAGTAGTATGTGAAAATTTCACGTCAAATGGATGTTATATTGCCGAGAAATAAGAGAAAATGCGAAGTGATATTCGCTATTCATTTCACTGTACACGGTTAGGATTTTCCAGTGGATAGTTACAAATTCAAACACTTTTTGTTACACAATTGTTAATGTCTTTTTAATGAAAGGAGAAAAAAGAAAAGAAACCTGTCCCATATTTCTATTGTAAATACGAATACAACATGGTATGAGAGAACCTTTTGAGTTTCAAGTATGTTTTAAGGATTTGGACAATGTTACTAGATCCCTGAGTAATTTCATGTTTTCTGAGTTTATGACTGTGTCAAGCCGAAAGATGACGCGCCTCACAAACGAAACAAATTTGCAAGATGGGTCAGTAGATTCACGAGTGATTTGTGAATTGCGCCATCTATCAGCTTTGCGCGAACAATCTTGTTGTGGGAGAAAACTTAATATGAATGTTGAAGGAGACTTAAGGGACTTACAGTAACATTGTCCAAATCCTCAAAATTCAATTGGAATTTTGGGGTTCCCTCATACATTGTTGTATTTGTATTAACAATAAAAGCATGGGACAGCTAGTTTCTTTTTTTTTTCAAATTTCCCTTTCGTTAAAAAGATATTTACGATAGAAGTGTTCAGATATTAAATTATCCACTGAACTGCGAAAACCGTGTACAAAGTTAGTGCAATGAGTTATTGAAAATCACTTTGCATTTTTGCTCATTACTCGGCCATATAAGGTCCATTTAGCTTGAAAGTTTCACACAACACCCAGTGGACATATCAGATAACAACAATATACTGTACATTGTATCAACCACTCATCACTTTTTGCACATCTCAACAAAGTTACTAGATCGGTAGATCCCTTTAAAATAAGTTTTGATATGTAAAATATATTCAGCCAACGAATGAACCTGCCTAAAAAGAACATTTTATGTAAGTTTACTTCAATTGTTATAGCCTTGGTAGTTGTGCGTCATAGTTCAAAATTGTAATTAAGATGGGCAATTAGTGGGGGCAATTAGGGGCAATTAGTTCACTTGAGAGTGGCTTTAATAGACTCACGAACCACATCAATTTGGTGCATAACATGTACATGTATGAAAATAACTTGTGTTATACAAGGAAACACTTCACATATTTTTCAAAAAAGCTGATTTTTCTTAAACGTTTTCTTCTCAAGAACTTGTTAACCTAAATGTTCTCCTCTTTCAATCAACTGAAAATAATCTCAAGTTGTTCACCTGATTCGTGATTCCCCACTTACTAGGCTTATATAGTCAAACTCTAGATATGAAACAGGCTTTAAAGGTGCACCTGTAAAGTGTCAGATACATGTATTGCTTAAAATGACATTTGAGAATTCAATCCTATACCAAAATCATTGTAAGATACATTGTACTGTATGTCTGAATGATGTGTGAAAGTTCCATTGAAAAAGAACACTGCTTTCCTGGTTAAAAAAGTGAACATTTGCATCAGCTTTTACAACTGCATGTAATTACAGTATGACGTTTATGACCGTCTGTAGACGCTATTGAGCTGAATGATTATCAATGAAAGATAATCTCCATACTAAAGGGGCATTTGAACAAATCTAACCCTATTTTATTATTCTCTTACCATAAGCTAAACAACACGGTAGAAGAGAAATATGGAAGCTCAAAGTAATTTTTGTGGAGTTGACACTTTACAGGTGCACCTTTAAGTTTTTTTTTTTTTCAGAATAACTTTTTTGTAAGTCTTCTGTAATTAGGGTATTCAACCTTGAATCATCCTTATCATCATCATCATCATTAACGTGATATCACGTTTTTCATAACAGCTGATTTTTCTTCATATTCTTCTCAGGATCTTGGCTATCCTTAAAGGGGACCACCACGCAAAGAGCAACACAGGCTTTTATATGATATTAAATAGATGCCCAACACTTTGTAAATGGGTTGTGTAGTTCAAAAATGCTGCATTTAATCACCAAAACCTACTGAACCCAACAGGGCCTTTGGTTCCCTAAGCGCCAAATGTTTTTTGAGAGGGTCAATTCTATACATGCATACGTGTCAATAGACCTTCTTCTTCTGCAGACACTAATTATTTAGTATGGTGATGAGTTTTCAAGTTATAGAATTCGTTTGGGATCCTATTTTTCTGAACTTGTTGATGGAATGGACTACTAGAACTATTTTACCTTTCATGTATAAGAATATTATTTTTGGCTGTTGGTTCCCTTTAACCTACATGTTACTTGTACATTTATTTGGGCGTTTTCATCATAACAGAATACATAATGTAATTACTGGTATTTTTGGAAGTTAAGAGTACTACAAAACTTACAGTATGTCTTCTCATTAATGAAATGACATACATGTAAAAAGGTAATCTCTGTTGCAATTTGTCAATACAAATTCCCCATTTGTAAGGATTTATCAAACTAACAGAATAATTACTGGTATTTTTGGAAGAGTCCTTCAAAATCGTATGTATTCTAGGGAATGACTTAAGAATATATTCTCTGCATCAATTTATGAATATTTAAATTGGAAGTTTTCTGCTTGTAAACATGGGCATAGGGGGGGGGGGGGGGGCTGAGGTCTTTTGCCCCAATAATATTATTATACATGTACTTCCCACTTTCACTTGACAAGCTAAACAAAAAAAAGTCTTCCCCTCTTTCGGATGCCCAAAAATAACATGATTTTACCCAAATATGGGACTGTTTTGCCAGGACATGAATTTGCCCGAATATGACATGTTTTTTGCCCCGAATATGGTCGTTTTCAAAACTTCAGGGGGGCTGCAGGCTCCAAAGCCCCCCACCTCCTATGCATATGATTGTGAATGGAGAATATTTCATTTGTTGAGGGTAGGAGGGTGCTATTTAAAGTCACTTTTGGTACTTTGGAGATAATCACGTTTTTCTTAATACTCTCTTCTATTTTTTAAGATCTAAAAAACAATGAAATAGTAACAATTCGCATCACATAGAAGAAACTCCAATCTCCAAGATGATATGCATAACTCAATTTAGCCCACAAATTTCTAAATGCCCTTATCACTTTTGCCCCATTATTTTGTGTGTGAGAACCTATGCAGTTCTCAAAATTAGCACATGCATGCCTGCTGGCCCGGGGCCACTGAATATTAGCTCCGGGCAACCAACATACATGTACATTGGTGCTAAATTCTACTGGCCCGAATGGGCAACCAGATATAACAGAATTGTTTATATTTTTCTTTCTTTGGGTATTCCGATTCAGGTTTGGGGGCTACTAGAATTTGACGAAACTTGTTTTTACTTCACGAGACAAAACAAAATATTTCATGTCTTGACAAACCCTTCTTCCATAATGTCTTGCATGAAATAGAGCAGCAATGAGGATCAAAATATCTTCCCAAAGGATTTAATGCGTTAAATGACAAACTGTCGACTTAAACGCACAACCTCCCAATTTCGGAGTGCCTTCATGCCCTAAACCAGTCTTGCCACAACACGTTAATACTGAACTACACACTCACTTCATATGTTCCAGAATGCACAGATTGCAAAGGACCCTTCTGTCCGTATGGGGCTATAACAACTCTCTCTGACCCACCTGTAGTTGAAACTCCTGGAGTATTCTGGAGGATTATTAAACGTACCAATTACCAAGTTTCAAGTAGAAACATTGCTATTAATCATGTAATTAATATGTATGACCAGAATTATATTATAATATAAATGAACAATGAGCAAAGAAAAAGGGGTTTCTCCAGGATTTGAACCTGAGACCTCCGGATTGCAAGATAGGTTCTCTACCCACTGGGCTAAAGAAAGCTCTCGTGGGGTGTTTGTCTTGACTGAAACCCCTTCGCTTTTCAATGCTTCTTAGGTCTGAAGCTAATAAACATGACACAATATATATTTGACAACAATAATATGCATTTTTCACTGAGACAAATATTTGTGGACTTTTGTAAAAGCTTGTTATGGCAATTCTCTATTTCAGTATTAAAAGTACTTTGAGTTTTTGGTTACAAGTTCAAAAGGCCCCGATGCGAGCTTTAAATATGTTTTATAAGAATACAAATTATTATTTATGTACGTAAGGTTGACAGATTTGTGTCATATCTTTGAAGAGTACTTGAGGCTCTAATTGGTTGATTTCATTCTTACAATGTTCATGTGACTGTGTCACACGTGCCGTAAAAGAAAACACTTCACAATGTCATAATATCGGTTACATTTTCTTCATCTTTTTTCTAAAGGTCTTGATTTTTATGCCCCCATCATTAGAAGTACAGTATTGAGTTCTGAAGTAGTGACATAACATGCTTTTGTTATAACATATACATGTATCACGGCTCAACGTTAGACATTTTACTTGCCTGACACCAATTTTCACTTCCTAGATGCATTAACTATATAGATGTAAAATACACATAAATATGTACAAATACAACAAAAATTGTTTATTTGTTTGCACATCCCGCCCTTGGTAACTGGTCTGTAGAGCAGACAATCACAAAAAAGCAGGGCTGGATCGCACACTGATTATTTTTATGCAATGTTGCTGCAGCATGCCCAGAGTGTGTTGCGATCATACTAACATTGCCAACGCCAAATTCTAGGGACATGATTGGACTGTGTTCCCGAGGCAGCGCCTAGGCCACACCTTCCATACATGTAGCAACCATGGCTTTTTAGTTTGGCTGATAAATGATTTAGTCTAGGGGTCACCGCAGTGGAAAAGTTGATCCTTCTTGATCCGGTTAAGGTACTTTTACAGAATTCAACCAAATAAAAACACAACCAATTAGAAATTACTGAGGCTTATTTGTTGGCCACTAACTGGGATTCAGAAAACCTACAGTTTAAGTCCTACCAATAGCTACCTTGGTTTATTCTATTCTTGGAATACTTCAAGTGGAATAACATATTTGACAGGTGTCTTTTTATACATATTGTATGGTAATGATGATGATGATGATGATGATGATGATGATGATGATGATGATGATGATGATGTTGATTATGATGATGATGATGACATAGGTGAAGATGAAAATAATGAAGAGGATGATGATGATGATGATGATGATAATGAAGAGGATGGTGGTGATGATGATGATTGCGATGGTATGATGAAATGATATGCTGGTTTGATGGTATGGTGATGATGAAAATGACATAGGTGAAGATGATGATGATGATGTTGATTATGTGTGTTTTAATTTTTCTGTATAGATGATAACTCAGGTGAACAGCTTACATTTGTGTATCAGCTTGTAATTTGACTTTTCTCAAAGGTGATATTAATTTTATCTTGTTTTCTCTCTTTGTTTTCATTTTTCTTCTGGACAGATGATAATGATGAGGATAACTCGGTCGAACGGCTAACATTTCTGTACCAGCTGGTTGAAGGTGTCGCAGGCAGGAGCTATGGACTCAACGTGGCACGGCTTGCGGAGATACCGGCGGCCATCTTGGATTGCGCAGCAGGGAAATCCCGGGAGTTGGAACACGCTGTCACATCCATGAAGTAATTTGATTTATTCAGATAGTGTCTTGATTTCTAGTGTCATACATGTACAGTACATGTACATGTAATATACAAGTGGTGACATTATTTCAATTTTGTTTCAAATTGTATTAACACTCTTCATAAAAACATTACAATGTACAATATATACATGCCAAGGTGACATTACACAGTAAAATACAAATACAAATACAAATACAAATATAAATAATGGGAGTGTTTGGAGTAGGCAGAAAGGAGGGAATTCCTTATATGAAAGCCTACCCCATGATACAGATACTAAATAGACAAAACATACGATAGAAACACACTAAGTTACAAGAGGGTCAAAATTGCCTCTACTGATTACATTATAATGAGAGGACATTAGGATTGTGAAAGTTACCTTTAGTTATCTTTTTTTTGTAAAAATGCAAAGAGTTTAAAACAGCATAATAACCTTGTTATAAGAAGGTTTTGTTATAAATGAAAATGGACAAAGAAAATCAGAGCTCTTTATAATGAGGTACCACTGTACTAGACTTCATTATTCCAGTAAATCTCCAAGCCTTTTACCAAACTAGAGGAATCAGTTGAATAATAAAAAGAAACAATTTAATATCCCCGGTGGTAACTACCATCAATGGGCACTATAGTGAAAGTTCACAGGCGTAAAATGGTTTAACCAGTTGCTGGTAATTTCTTTCTTTTTAGCCAGGACTAGAGTTGAGCCTCTGATAAAAATTTGGGCCAATATGTTTACATTAAAATGTATTTTGTGTATAACAATTCAGCAAAATAGGATTCTCATATGCCAGCTTGCTAATATGTATACACATTCATACTATGCTTTATCTTTTGTGCAGAACAATGCGGCAGCAGTTCAAGGGGATTTGGGAGTCACCTCCAACAGGTGCTTCAATACTGGAAAGGATACAGGATTTAACACCACAAACATAATTTGAAGTGAATAGAGAGCAGCAAGGAAGTGTTGAATGTGACAGAATTGAACATCAGGACATACATGTACATGTAACTAGAAATTAATAAGAAGCAGTAAGGAAGTGTTGAATGTCACAGACTTTAACATCAAGGCAGTAAGGAAGTGTTTAGTGGGGCAGAACTTGAACGTAGCGTGGTCAGACTGATTGGGAGAGGGCGTTGAAATCATTGGGCCGCACACTGTATATATGGGTGACCTCGCCATCAGGTGCTTTAATATCAGAGAGGATCCAAGATTTAACATCACAGACATAACTTAAAGTAAATAGGAAGCAGCAAGGACATGTTGAATGTGACTAAATTTAACCCAGGACATAACTAGAAATTAATAAGAGTCCGTAAGGAAGTGTTCAGTGGGACAGAACTTGAATGTAGCATGTATCCCCCCATTACTACGCTACTGTTTTGTAAGTTTTTGCAACTGGTAACCATGGTTAGTAATTCTTTATTTTCAAAGGATTTTACCACTTTTTTCCCCCTTTGTTTACTGTCTTTATCATTTTGTATTGTTTTTTTTTTCATGGGGGTGGGGGCATGTATCCCCTCTACACTACTGTTATGTAAGTTTTTCTTTATTTTTAAAGGATTTTCTTTTGTTTACTGTTTTTATAATTTTGTATTTTTTTGTGTGTGTAGAGGGGGGGGGGGGGGTACATGGCATGTACCCCATCCCCACCCCCCCCCCCCCCCCTTGTAGCTATGCTACTGTTTTGTAAGTTTTTGCAAATTGTAGCATAGTTCCTAATTCTTAATTTTTTTAAAGGATTTTCTTTTATTTATTGTTTTTTATCATTTTGTATTGTTTTTGTTTTTTGTGTGGGGAGGGGGTGGGGGGGGGGGGGGGCGTTAGTGTTTTGTAAGTTTTTGCAAGGGGTAACATAATTACTAAATCCCATTGTGATGATCCAATAATAGTTTGCTGCAAAACAACATGTTCATATCTAATGCTGATAACACAGTGGTGTTGTGGCATGATCGGATGTGCACTTTGACTTCTAATCATGGGGTCCCCGAGTTCAAAACCTATCGTTTGCTCCTGCTGTTGTGTGCCTTAAAGGAGTAGTTCAGTTTTGGTATAGAGGGCGCTGCACAAAATAATTTTTTTGTGAGATAATACATCAATAAATATATTCGATCGGAATAAATCTTGGGCCCAGATTTATTTGATGATTTTTTTTTTAAACATTTAAAAAAAATTATTTTGCAGGCTTTGGTTACTAGAGCTCAGCCTTACCAAAACTGTACTACCCCTTTAAGCAAGGCATTTAATCTGCTATACCACTTGCTCTTTTCCTTCCCTGGGCTCATATTCATGAAAGCTTGATAGCTTAGTTACTTGCTAAGTCCATTTTTGATGACGTGGCTAAGAATTATACGCAAGATCTTTTAGTTGCTAATGAAGGTTAACTTAGTGGGTACCTAAGGCTTACACAGTTGACCCTAGTTGGGGACTAGGAAAACTGTTTGCTGCTCAATAAACTGCACATGAAAAATACACTTAGCGAGGAACTAAGCCAGCGGGGTTTCATGAATATGGGGCCTGGAGTATAGATGGGTTCCATGGCCAGTTATAAATATTTATTTTTGTTATAAGTAAATAACAATGATTATGGTTGATCTTGTAGCAATTCAAATTGAAGAAAAAAAGAAATAACATCCATTATAAATTTCACGTTTTGGATTATTATAAGTACATGACAACAGTTTACTCATCTTGAATTGATGCCTGACTGACTGCGTGTACATGTACGTGTGGATTCCTCCATACCCATACACTTATTGACTGAATTTGTTTGCTCTTTGCACATTTATCATAATTGTTTTCCTTCTGTAGAGATCTATAAATACATGTATACCCTTTTTTTTTGCATTTCCATCACATAGAGAGAAATCAATGATTGGGGCCAACGTCAACGCCAGACCCAGATTTGATTTTTTAAGTGGATCACAAGGTCGAATATGTCACCTTGCCGTGCTAAAAGAAGAACGCACAAAATTACAAAATGTAAATCAATCGCGAAAACTCATCAAATTGCCACCCCTACGGGCAATGTTTAGACTGATATCTAAGCATTAAAAATCAATCCTTGCTTATTGATCATTATGAAGGCTTTATATAGCATACCATGTGTAAGGTCCAATACAATATCTAATCTTGCCGTTTTGCGGGTCACAAATTGAATTGTAAAAATCTAGTTCTGTTGATATATGATGTAAATGGATGTATAAAACAAATTAACTCTACCCACACACACACATACACACAAACCATTTATCAACAATGAATAGCTATGACGTGTAGCTTAGTAGTCCAAAGTGAGAGTACATGTTTAGAATGCATTCTACACATTCCTTTTTTGTTTTAAAATTGTAGGTCACAGGGGCAGATTTAGCATCTTGACCTGATGAATAACAAAACAAATATATTGCACAATTCATCAAAATGACCTAGAAGGCAAAATTGAAGGGCCGGAAAATGGAGGAATTATGCCACAGATGAAACTTTGTTGCAGGAATATGAAGTCTTCTGTGATCGATGTAAGGATTGATTTTGATGCTTTTGAAATCGTACTTGCAGAGGCAGATCGATTTAGCATCTCCTCTCTATAATAGAAACGCCAAAATTCAATAGCAAAATTTATCAAATTGACCCTACCTAGGACTAGCCCGAAGGGATCCTACATGTCTTGTATGACAAGTCTATAATGATTGATTTACAATGCTGAATTTGAAATTACAGTGGGGCCTCTTTGTAATAGCAAACCCTCTTGAAACAAGGTAATTTTGCTGGTTCAAGTTCTAGCAACTGCAGATATTTCATTGTATTTTGTGTTAACTTTGAACTTGATGCTCGCAAACCAAATATTACATAATTATTTTATTTTGATTAAACAATCAATCATGGGATCAAATTTCTGATTCGGAGTGATTTGTCTTTTGAGTAGGTAAAAAGATTTTTAAAATAATCCATATTTTGTTGTCATAACTATCTTTAAACGTTAGTCACCTACTTGATTTTGCAGGACATGTGGTTCATGGAATGTTTTACTGCAAACGAAAGAAGGACACTATCTTTTGACCTCATGTGCCTGTTGTTTATTCTGAATGTTACAGTTCAGTAACGGCCATTTATGTATTTCAACAAAGATGATTATGAGAAAAAAGGGTATACATTGTACATGTACTTTCCTTTTATGTTTGATAGTGTACAAGTAACTATGCATAAATTCTGCATAATATTTATCATGTTGCCAAAATAGTACTGTATTGGATACCTATTAAAGAAACATTATTTTTTGTATTTTAACAAAGATGACTATGAGAAAAAAGGGTATACATGCACTTTCCTTTTATGTTTGATATTGTACAAGTAATTATGCATAAATTCTGCATAATATTCATCGTGTTGCCAAAATAATACTGTATTGGAGACCTAAAAGAAACATTATTTTGTATGAATATAAATGAGCTTTTTAAAGTGCTCGACACGATTGAACCTTTTGTAAAATGTTTTGTCCTCTTTGAACATTTCTTAGTGTCTTTATACAGTATATACATGTAGCTTGAATCCGACTGATTGATGCGTGTTGGCAAGTACACTGCAGTCATAGCACCTGCAGTGCTTATCATGAATGATTGTATCGAGTGGCCTGGGGGTATGTTTAAACTAAATGATGCCTCCACCATTACGCAATTTATTTATATCAAGCCCAAATCAACATGTACACGGAATTAATTCTGTCAACTCAATTTTGATGGTACTCTGTCTTTTAGATCTTGACGTATCACAATTATGAGCTATAAGTGACCTTGACCTTTGCCCTCATGACCCCAAAATCTAATCAGTTCATTGGCTCTCCAAGGAACATACATGTACCAAGTTTGGTCAGAATCTGTCAATCCCTTCTTGAGATAACGCGATCACGAGCTATTTTTGCATATATAATGAGCTCTGTGACCTTTGACCTTTGATCTCATGACCCCAAAATCTAATCAGATCATTGGCCCCCCAAAATACATACATGTACCAAGTTTGGTCAGAATCCTACAATCTGTTCTTGAGATAACGCGATCACAATCTATTTGTGCATATATAATGAGCTCTGTGACCTTTGACCTTTGACCTCATGACCCCAAAATCTAATCAGATCATCGGCCCCCCAAGATACATACATGTACCAAGTTTGATCAGAATCTGTCAATCCCTTCTTGAGATAACGCGATCACGAGCTATTTTTGCATATATAATGAGCTCTGTGACCTTTAACCTTTGACCTCATGACCCCAAAATCTAATCAGATCATTGGCCCCCCAGAATACATACATGTACCAAGTTTGGTCAGAATCCGTCAATCCATTCTTGAAAATAACGCGATCACGAGCTATTTTTGCATATATAATGAGCTCTGTGACCTTTGACCTTTGACCTCATGACCCCAAAATCTAATCAGATCATTAGCCCCCCAAGATACTGTACATGACCCAAGTTTGGTGAAAATCCGTCAATCGGTTCTTGAGAACGCGATCACGAGAACGGGACGTACGGACGGACGGACGGACGGACAACCCGAAAACATAATGCCTCCGGCTACTTCGTTGCGGAGGCATAAAAAGATTTTAAGATGAACTTAACCCTAATTTGGACCTTGCAATTATAGAAAGCCATTTGTAGCCTTGCAATAAAAAACAAAAATACAATTATTTGAGACTTTCAACACGAATTTCAATCAATGATTTCCAGGCTCCTTTAATGAAAATGAGTATAACTGATTTGTATAAAAATGTAATGCCTTTTCAAAAGAACCGTTTCCACAGTAATACAAAGAAACTTACGGTTTTCTATAATTGTTAGGTCTACCTTAGAGTTAAGTTCAACTTTGTATCTTTGTGAAATACCCCCAGAACACATTAATCAACCGGGGGCTGTCATTTTGCTGATCCAAGCTCTTTATATTCTTTTGTGTTACCCTAATGTAACAAGATAAAAGATTACATTTAAACCATGATAAAGGAAACTTACTAGAAATAATTTAATTGATTGAATATGAGCAAAGAAAAATAGGCTTCGCCGGGAATCAAACCGGAGACCTCCGGATTGCTAGACCGGTGCTCAACCATCGAATTGCTCGAATAGTCAGAAGCTATTTAAACCGGGCACTAACCCAATGATAATTAGATAAACTTTTCTAAAGATAAAAGATTACTGTAATAGCAAAGTAATTTGTACGCTCATATAAAGATCCTTTGTTATTAAATGCTTCTGCTGTAATTTGACTTTCATGTATAATTGTGTCCTTGGAACATAAGTCCTTTTATCCATTAATGTTTGAATTTACATGTTACACCACTGCTAGCTATATATTTCATACAATTTTCAGTTCAGTAGTAGAAGGGCATTATAAACTACATAATAGATTTGTGCATGACCTATTCCCTTTGGCTCAGGGTAAAAACTCTGTACAAAAAAAACTCACCACTGTAAAGTGAGAACTCTGGCTTACAAAATGAACATTGTACAATGTATGATATTTCCTTATATCTTTATACGCATGCCAAGTGCGGCCCCCGACAATTGAACAAAATAGGCAACAAGTCTCTCATCTTTCGCTCCCCGGGGCACATCTCATGTTTAGCAAGACAAACGTTATGAGAGGAGTCTTCTTTTATAAGATACAGAAAGGAGGAGAAGGATTTAGATTCCCAGCAGGCAGGGGGAAAAAAAAAAAGATGAAATTTAAGGAGGAGGAAATGAAATTCAATATCGGCTTATAAGAGGTTGGGAGACGGCTTGGCGAGAAATGGCAATATTAAAATCGTCCTTTCCATCACGTTTTGGGATTCATGTTTTTTTTCTCTTTTTTTTTCTTCACAGTTCAACGTATACATGACTATATGTATTTCTTGATTTTATTTCTTTCTTTATTTCTTTTCAGATTTTCTCCCTATTTTATTGACAATCGCAAATGCTTCTTTGTTTACTGTATATACAGCTGTATATCATCGTCATTTACAAAACCATCCTCATATACAGTACATTATGTCTGTCATATTCATCCTCATCATAAAAACTTCATCGTTATCATCATCATCATCATCATCATCATCACGCATCATCAATATAAGGCCTGCACCCACTTTAACCCTAAAAAAACCGGGCTATTTGAGGTCTTCCTACGCCTGGGGGGGGGGGGGGGGCATTATGGCCCCCCCTTAAGATCTCGGCCGCAGAGCGGCTGATCGCCGTGAAAATTTGCACGCATGATGAGTGAAGTGTATAGAATACAGTGGTAATTTTTTTTTTTTTTTTAATTCATTAGTTTGCATATTTATGGTAATTTATGCAAATAAGCTCATAAAATTCATATTTTTACCCATAAATCATATATTCTTCATAATTAAACTCTGGTTTTCACTAGATATATTCTTTAGAGCATTTGGAATAATAATACGACCAAAAATTTGGAAGAGCCAGGTTCTTCCTTATGTTTTCTATTGTTTTTATAATTTCTTATGTATTTCTTTGTTTTTTTTGTTGATTATTTGATTTCTAACTATAATTCAACTATTTTGAACCCCAAAACAAACATATAAAATGTAAACAAGACCAAATAACCAATGATATACCTCCTTGTACGAAAACTGATATTTCCATATTATGTTTTGTACACAAATCACGAAAATGAGCGATTTTCGGGCTGACATGCATAGACAAAAGGTCACGTGACTTCATAACGGTCGGTCCGATTTTGAATTTTTGTTTTAAAATATGCGCAAGACCCCCCCAAAAAAGTAACCAAGCAGCGGCGCGTCATCTTATCGCGTTTTGGAGCAATAACAAAAATCGCGGAGGGGGAGCCATTATGGCCCCCACCCCCCCCCCCCCGCCCCCCCCCCCCCCCCCCGGCCTTCTTAGGGTTAATACTCAAACTTAAAACGCAAACTACATGTACTTCAAGGTCTGATATCGTATACAACTCCTGTGACATCGTCCTTTGCTCGTGTATACGAGTAAGAGTGATGAAATAAGCTTAAATTGAGGTCACATTACTTACATGCTTTCTCAGTCACTGTCAGAAGGAAATGCCAAGTTAAATTTGAAACAAGATTTGTAATGTATTCTTGTTGGAACTCGTACCTTACTTCACTCCCAAATTCAAAATATGGCAATGTACATGACATTTTGTTACTGCGATGGAAAACAGTCGGAGCTCTTCATAGTTTCATTCAATCTTGCACTAGTGGACACTTTTGTATACACTTCTCATGACGTAATTGTATCGCTTGCTGAAAACCGCTTCTGAGGGCCTGACAAGCCGTGCGAGTTTTTCGTTCTCAAGCCTGCATCCAGGAGATTGTTATCAGTGTTGACACTTTCTTATCAATTGCCCCTCTCTCTGTGATAGCACTGGGCCTCGGGGGGGGGGGGGGCAGTAAACACAGCTGGGATTGTTGACAGTAGTGACAAAACTGTCAGAAACTGATAAGAATGTGACTGAGTTGATTACCACGATGGTGGAAATCAAACTAACGACAAAATCACCTAATGTCAAGCAATAAATCATCAAAGAGCCTGTTGTGCATTGTATGTGTAAAAATATTGATTATATTACATTTGTAAAACTTATAAACTGTACATAAACATTTTTATACATACGACATGTATTACATAAAAAATACACAGGGAACATGCATCTCATTTACATAAATTCTCTAATGTACATGTACATGTACAAACATACCATACATTGTACATGTATTTCTATAATTTGACAAATACAATTCACTTTACTCGTACATGTAGAACAAACAAAAAATCTAACAATGATATAAACTTTACAAATAAAAGTTAATAAAAGTCAAGTCACAAAGTGGACTGTTACATGTACATAAAGAATACTCGTAACCTCTTTGACACATAACCTGCTTGTTTTCATGAATTCATAAAGGAATATTGTTGAGCCAAATATTTTGTCATGTTTTTTAATAAACTTATATAATTGCTTGGAGAAAATAAAAGATTTTTGTAAAATGATCATGTGCCAATCAAAAAGGCAGTGGCTCGCAAATGATGTCATAATATACATGTACAAATGTAAATGGCAAATGCGAACGATCGGAACCAAGTTGAACCTGTCGTAACTCTTTTATCTCTATCGTTTTTTTTCTTCTTCAGATTTTCCCTCCTTTTATCCACCTTCTTTCATAGCAAATATCAAAATTCTGGGGTGAAATTCCACTTTAAAACATACATGTACATGTACCATTTTGGGTTTGAACATCTTTTTAAATGTATGGTTCACAAGGAGTGTATTGTACCATAATACACACACAGAATAAAGGGGTCTGCATGGCATGCTGCGAAAACGGATGAGCATCTACAATGTACCTGTATTAATAAAGGGGATGTTTACCCTGTAATAAAGGGAGTTGTTTTCAATAAAATCAGATGAATGGGAGGAGTGATTGAGATCGGCCATGATTTATCACTGGTAGCATTAAGCGAAAAAAAGTACTTTGTTTTTCTTCTGATAGCAACAATTGTCATTTGACTGTGTGATGTTACACTTACAATGTACATACTGCACATTTTATGGATTGACAAGGGGCCATGTTTCACATTTGTCTTATTTTGCCATTTTATTGTTTATAATGTTTCTACTACTTGTTTACAAAATAGGTACTGTATGTGATAAGTTAGAAAATGATCAAGTTTAATTCAATGATGTGATATCACAAGTTACAAATTAAAGTATATAATACCGCATTTCCCAATCATTAATAAACTTACATGTAATTGATAAAACAATTATAAAAATGCAATTATATTTACAGGGTAAAAAATGATATTCGTAAACATTTTATAGCAGCTATCTGGAGCATTTTGTGGCAAAAAATAATATTGCACTTGTAAAACAAATATTAATACTTTCCAAGAAAAATTACATACTTTAAAGGGATAGTTGAGTTCTGGTAAGGAGAGTACAGTTTTAGTGAAACTGAATTTTAGTAACCAAAACCTGCATCATTACATTACAAACTAATAGTTATAACTAGAAAGGAACACAAAATTACAAAAACGATCATGTTATCATTCAAAAAGAGCCGTTAAAACGTAAGAGGGCGCTCTCTAAACACTCATCGGTTTCAACCATTTTGAATAAAATATTGTGCATGTGATGCTTTGTTGAAATAGTGATTAGATAGAGAAATAACCAACAACTATTTAAATACCTATTTTGTAACTTTTTTGAAAAGAGGAAGCATTTTTTTGAATTTTTAACGGCTGGTTCAAAATTCTCTAATAAACCCGGGGCACCGGGTTTATTACAAATTGTTATATTTATGGATATTTCAGCCGTTTCTGAACCGATTTTGATCAAACAAAGATGATTTTATTGTTTAAATATTATGCTCTTTCAAATTTTACACTCAGTTTTTCATTACCTCACAAACCAATTAAGTAGTCTAGCGCCCTCTCGACCAAAACTCAACTTTCCCTTTAAATACCCTCTGGCTTACTCTCAAGTGAAAATCAGATTCAATCCCAGGGGGTGTTTCATAAAACTTGTATAAAGCTGATCTTAAATTCTAAGTTGGACTCTAAGCCATTTGTAGCATAGGAATAACAAAAATCAAGAGCAAAAAATCAAAAATGTGAGAGTTTTAAGAAGTTTTACATCAAGAATATACAATCTTCTATCATAATTTAACCAGAACGTCAATGACGTAGCGCTCATCCGGCATCTCGCAACATCAAATATCGCAAATTTCATGTGGTACACTTTTCAACTGGTCAAAAAATAAAAATGTGATGCCCTGGAAGGGACATAAAAATTAATTAAAAAAAAAATAGAGTGAAAAAAATATAGATTTGACGCCCCAGAAGGGACATGGAAAAAAAAAAAAAAAAAATTAATAAAAAAAATTTAAAAAAAAAATTTAAAAAATAATAAAAAACAAAAAAAAAAAAACAAAAAAAAAAAAAAATAAATAATAAAATAAATAATAAAAATAAATGAATAAATAAATAAATAAATAAATAAATAAATAAAAAATTACCATAATTAATTCATGGAGAAAAATTTCAAAATTCTGTGTAGAAGTTTAGTGTACCAAAGTTAGCTCTACCAGATAAAGCAAACCAAATCAAAATCGGTCGAGAAATGAAGGAGAAGAAGCATTTTTTGTGATTTTTGGAATAAATTTGCATAAATTACCATAATTAATTAATGGAGACAAATTTCAAAATTCTGTGTAGAAGTTTAGTGTACCAAAGTTAGCTCTACCAGATAAAGCAAACCAAATCAAAATCGGTCGAGAAATGAAGGAGAAGAAGCATTTTTTGTGATTTTTGGAATAAATTTACATAAATTACCATAATTAATTAATGGAGAAAAATTTCAAAATTCTGTGTAGAAGTTTAGTGTACCAAAGTTAGCTCTACCAGATAAAGCAAACCAAATCAAAATCGGTCGAGAAATGAAGGAGAAGAAGCATTTTTTGTGATTTTTGGAATAAATTTGCATAAATTACCATAATTAATTAATGGAGAAAAATTTCAAAATTCTGTGTAGAAGTTTAGTGTACCAAAGTTAGCTCTACCAGATAAAGCAAACCAAATCAAAATCGGTCAAGAAATGAAGGAGAAGAAGCATTTTTTGTGATTTCGAATAAATTTGCATAAATTAGCATATATAATGAATTTCACGATTCTGTGTAGAAGTTTTAAATCCCCCTCCTAGCCCTATCTTATGAAACAATCAGAATCAAAATCGGTTGAAAAATAACGAAGAAGAAGCATTTTGAAAACTGTGGACGGACGGACGGACGGACGGACGGAAGGACGGACGGACGGAAGGACGGAAGGACGGACGGACGGACGACGGACGCCACGGCATGGCATAAGCTCATCGGGCCCTTCGGGCCGGATGAGCTAAAAATACTAGTGCTCTTTAACCGTATGTTATGATGTGTACATTTTACAGCTCAACTAATTGCTTCCCATAATTTAAAGTCCCACTAAGTAAAGTTCAAGGTTTATCTTTGTGATCTTTGTGAAACACCACCTGTTGTTATTAACCCCTCTATGTGCCCTCGTTGACTATGTCACATAAGATCTATGATAATTGGTTCCTAAATGCGCACAATAGACAGGTGTTGAATGAATAGCATACAAGCTTGTCCTTCTTACCCAGCTTATATTTGTGGCTCCCCCCTCCCCATGTGCCCTTCAAATAAGTTTCCACAAACAATAAAAAACATCAGTGGAAAATGAAGAAAAACATAAGGTGTGCCACCTCCTCCTCCACACCCCCCCCCCCCCCCCCCCCACCTCTACCAATCAGTCCAACCACGCTACACCACTGGAAGTGGAAATGGAGCTTACTGTTATCATACACAGGCCCAAGTCCTGAGCGGTTCCGGCCCTACGAAGCGGAACTTGAGGACTCGCGATCGGGGTCGTCATAGAGACCCTGCCGCACCCCTTCCGTCAGGATGTCCGGGAGACCACCGCCCTCTGTTGGTGAGGAGTTGAGAAACGGGTCGCTCTCAAAGACCATCACTGGCTGATGACTGCAGGGAAAACAATCGTATATTGAGAGTTATAAATCAATGATAAAATAATAATAACCAAACTATTATTATGTATATGATATTAACTGTCCTTGGCCCCGTTGCAGAAAGAGATACAATCGATTGTAAGTTACAATCGATTGTAAGTCAGGTTATGTGTTCGACACGCGCAAATCTGATTGTTTGAAATGCGCACATTTTCTGACTTACAAGCGATTGTATCTCTTTCTGCAACGGGGCCCTTGAGTGGTAAATCAAAATAATTGCATGAGCTAGTATCTTATTGCAAGGGTCGAAGACGAGTGCTTGTAGCAAATGCCATATTTCTTGTATAGCATGAGAACAAGCCACTCAATATTTGTATCAATATACATATATATACATATTTAAAAGAAACTATCAACCAAAGTATTTACATCTTCAAATCTTTTGCTAATTGACCATTTTCATGTTCACATAAAGGATCATTTCCTCATTTTAAAGTAAAGACACGAAACCCTATTCGTAGCCTACGTCAGCGAAAGACGGGCATAAGACTTTGCGCATTTCTGCGCATTTCTGCGCATGAGAAGAATAATTGATGGAATATTCAGCTCCGCGTGCATTATCACAATGATAAAACCACACTCGGTAGAGTTGCAGAATAAGTGTTTTGATAGTAATAACATAACAATAATTCAAGAGCTCTGTGAAAAACAAACACCAGACAGGAGCAAAATAAGTGATTTATTCCATCGTAAAACTGCATGTACTGTATGTAAAATAAAACATATTGCTGATTTGATAATGTATTAAATGATAATGATGTCTGGAAGTTGATTTAATTATGCAGTAATCATGTTATTTAAATACCGTTTTTTGAAGAAATGGTCCTACAACATTTTACAAATTTGTTTAAATAATTGCCGGAAGGCAAACTTATAAGCAACAGATTCAATACACGTTGCTCAGTGTCATTCAACCAGAGACAGTTAAAGTTCATAAAATTGAAAGAAATAGTAGATTAACTGAATATAATTGTGTTTTGCATGCATTCTAAATTTTCAAACAAGTAATGGAACAGATATAACACCTTAAACGAAATAAAGCTATGAATTATGCATTTATACCTACAAATGTATAATGGCAGTATGATTTTTTAAAAGGCATGGCATGAAAGATATGATTTGGATAGATCTAGAAATGTATGTATTATATAGTAATAACGAGAGTTAAAAAAAGTATACAAGTGTTATTTAATCAATAGTTCTGTCAGTGTTTACTTTAAACTATCACCGAGCTCTACTTGTTTAACCAGGGTGAAAAAATAAACATACATGTACAATAATTGAGAAAAGCACTATAAAGGTCAGGCAAGATTTATGCCTTTTAATCAAGCCTCCCGCATCCTTAAACAAAAACTCTTCAAACTAGGGTCATTTGCCATACTAGGCAATATATGATGATGCTATCAAAACGTCCCAGAGTGCCACAAATCAAGAGCAATTTGGCCGTTGTTCCGGATATTGTACACCCAGCGTACAACTTTTACTGCTCGTTAAGGGTTCTTCTAACTTGTATTTCAGTTTGGTTGAGGTTTATGATTTGTATGTACACACAAAAGTCAGAAACGAGATTGAAAAGCATAAGTTTTCATCATGATGAAGGGTTATTGCCCCTGTATATGCATCTTAATGGCAATAAACAGTCACACATCTTTGCTGGGGTTAATAATGAGAAGAAACAAAATCAGGATTTATTTGAAATGAAAATACAGTGAAACCTCATTATAGTGAGTGCTTTGAGCCAAGTTAATTTACCTTAGATATAACAGATACCTCATCTTATCAGGCCTTACATATATTAAAATACAACTAAGAACCGGGACCTGTGAAATGACCCCGCTATATCAGGTACCTTGTTATGACAGAGCTCGTTATAAAGGGGTTCCACTGTATAAAGATGTATGAAGGGTTATCGCCCCCATATATGCATCTTAATTGCAATAAACAACCACACAACTTTGCTGGGGTTAATAATGAAGATGATCATGACTTGTTTTTAAAACAGATATAAAATATAACAATGATTGCAACTAGGATTATTGAGCCCATATACTGTATATATATATATAGCTATAGCGCTAGTCTTCTCTGCGGTTAATAATGTTCAAGGATTATCAGGATTTGTTTGAAATAAAAATATATAATTTTTTACAACTTAGGGTTGTGTTGCCCCCATATGTGCATTTTAATCGCTAACTATCTAGTCAAGGATTATCGGTATTAGTTTGAAATAAAATTATAACAATGCTTAGAATCAAAGGGTTAATATTTCCCCAATACATACATATAATATATGCATCTTAATTGTAATACAAAGTCATGTTTTTGGCTTGCTGGGTTTAATAATGAGGAGTATTTATATACATGGGGGGGGGGGGGGGGGGGGGGGGCGCAGCGGCCAGTCCCTGCCTCCCATATGTACATGTATATAAATAAACATTGTCATAAACACTTCATAAAAAACACACTTGAACCGCAACATTAAAATTAAATTGATTGAACATATATATATATAACTGAAGTTATTGATGAATTAATAAAATAACATCAGTGAGATGATTCAGCAAGATAAAAAAAGATCTGAAAATTTTACTTGTAGAATATTATGAATTGATATGATGAAACATATTTTTCTTAAAAGCATATTAATACGAAATTAGAAAGCTAATAGGATGTTATAATTACTTAGTACAGTAGGATTGTTGAATATATGATTGATATAAATAGCAGTTTATATAAAACATTTGGGACGCTAGAAATATATATGTTTTTATTGATTGGATTGTGGCCATGAACTAAGAGTTTTACCATATTTTAAAGTGTTAAGTTATTTTCTTTTTCCAATAGTCTGTCATGAATTGTAATGTACAAGTAAATGTAGCACTAAAAATGCTTACAATAATACACAATTGCAATAAAAAATGGTTTAACCAAAATTCTTAAAAATACTCAATTGAAAACAAAACCACACACATTTGTTGTACTACTTAATGACGGGACGTGATAAATTAATGGCTTAAATGAAAGCCCTATTGGAATGAAACATAACTGTAAACAGCAATCACACAGAAAATAAAAGACTAAAACTTAAATATAAAAGTGGTTTGTGAGAGGAAACTGAGAGACTTTAAGTTGGTATTAGTATAAAATGATGTTCACAAAATAAAGGTTGTTACATTAGCTGCAAGTTATGTCATTTTTTATGGAAATGAATGAAGAGCATTGCTTGTTTTGTTATTGTACCCTTTGTTTTGCTATGATATTACAAACTTTGAGTTAAGTATTCAAACAGCATGATTGAATGAACAAGAAGCAATGAATGAACTCACGTAGACGTCTCTTTAATATCTAAATCATCCAATGAACTGTTGAGGTAAAATGTTCACATATTTCCCATTCAATTGAAAAGAACAAGCACAACTTAAGAAGAAAAATTTCATTCAGACGTAAACATCTCTTTAATATCTAAATCATCAAATGAACTGTTGAGGTAAAATGTTCACAAATTTCCCATTCAATTGTAAAGAACAAGCACAACTTTAGAAAAAGTGCTCATTCAGATGTAAACATCTCTTCAATATATATATCTAAATCATCAAATGAACTATTGAGGTAAAATGTTCACATATTTTCAATTCAATTGAAACATTCTAACAAGCACAGTAAAACAAAAAATACTACAAGTATTAACAACAAATCTGGTGCTCTTTATTTACAAACCTGTAGATCTATGCAAAATGAGTGGGCCTTGTATTAAATGGATACCGTAGTTTTGTTTCATGGTTTTACTGAATTTTAGCAAATAAAACTTGTGTATTATAAAAACTAATCCTTGTAGGTACATGTACATGTACATGTATCAGTTTGCAATTCTGGGTAAAAAGAAATCATAACGGTCATTCTTATTCACCTTTTTCATTCAAATAGCTACCATTATAACCACAAGTTGAGGCGTGTGACGATCGACCAATCTTTGTTTGGCCACCTTGTTTGCTAATTATATAAAGGTCGGTTTTAAATCAAATCATTTCATTCTAGCCGTTTCTGAGTGGATTTTGACCTAGAAAAGTAGATTTTGTAATTAATTTACTAAATAATTAAATATCATGTGCTTTTTTCAAATATTGTACACTTAATCTGCATCAAATGGCCGCTTTACATTTGATTCAATAGTTTTAAACTGATTTTAAAATGGATTCTATTATTTGTGAGGCAATGCAGATTAAGTGTACAATATTTAAAAAAGCACATATTTAATTATTTAGTAAATTAATTACAAAATCTACTTTTCTAGGTCAAAATCACAAAAGAAGGTTGATTAGACTTGAACTGTTTGATCGAAGTAATTTATTTGTCATGAAAACGGCAGCATATTTCAGCTTGAAGGAAATTGAAATAGCCTTTGGTGGGGTACTAGGAGAACAGATTTCAGTCTGTTAAGTGACCTAACCGAGCATGGGGGCTTAGCGGTTAGAGTGTCCACCTGGCACCTCATGCACGGGAGGTCCCGGGTTCAAACCCAGACCGGGTCATACCAAACACTTTAAAAATGGTACCTTCTTCCTTCTAGCCAGGCGCTCTTTATTTAAAGAATGGAGAATGGAAAGTTAATCACATGAGTTACCAGAGGACTGGCCCCCTTCTGTAGCTTTCGCTACATTTAGTAGACGTGTGGCATAGGGCTAATGAATCGGAGATAGGCGCCGCCTTATACTTTAACTCAAACTTTTAAGTGACCTCATGGGAACCTGGGATCCCAGTAACTTAGATCCCAGGGGGTGTCTCACAAAGATCCTAAGTCAAACTTAACACTATGTTGGACTTGAACATTATTGAAAACATTCCCAAGAGTCCAAATGCAATTATTTGAAACTTTTCACAACATTTCACATCAATAACTTGAAGTCTCTTTGATAAAAGAAAACGTTCATTATTTTTACAAAACTGTACGCCTGTTTAAAGAACTTGTTTAACAATTTTACATTTAGAAACTAATTATGGCTTTCCATCATTTTAAGTCCAACTTAGTGTGAAGTTTGTCACAGTCATGGGATCTTTATGAAACACCCCCAGGTCGCTTTAGCAAAGGGGTTTAACTTGATGGAAAGTACATAATCAGCAAGTAAATATTATCACTAAACAAATATTAAATGGAAAATATTATCACTTTAAAAAAGTGGAATGTATGAAAACCACCTGCAATGCTAATAGTAATATAAATCGTTAAACTATATTATTGATTGAATATGCTATCAATTCAAAATATAAATGGAATAAGGAAAATACCTTGCAACGGATGCATTTAAGGATTAGAATAAATTGATTGTTGAATTTCTTTAAGGGAACCTACACTTTAGTCTATACAATGCCTACATACAGTAATGTATACAGAACAGGTTCACAGACGTTCAAGCCTATTTTTGAGATTTGATAAGCATTTAAAACAACACACACTCAAATAAAACTTTAAAAATGCAAAAAACAAAACAACAAAATAAAAACAAAGAAATACATTTCATTAAAAAAAAACACACAATCTCAGTTGAAAAATGTTCCAACAGAAATTTTACTGGCAGAAACTTTGAGCACTTGAACATTTGTCGGTATTGATTAGTAAAATTCATATATTTTGTAGCCCTTGTGCTAATGTACAGGTAACTACACTGTATGTGTACTGCACACAAATCTACATATCACGTTTGAGAAAGAGACAGGCGCTAAGTGTCTTTTTTAGTGTCGGGCAAGTAAAATTTATTGAATTGTCTGGTTTGTTTCAATTGTTTGCCCAATCTGGCAACTACTAGTAAATGATTGTTCAACTAAGAGTGAACAATGTTATTTCATAAATGTATAGTACATCTCATCTAGAAGTACGAGGGCAAGTATTTTTAAATTCATGATTTTACTTGCCCAAATGGGCTAGTAAAGAAAACAAAATTAGTGAGGAGGCTTGTGTATAGTACTTACTCGTAACTCACTGCCCTGAAATTCTTTACGCGCAGAAAGGTCAGAATAGATTTGGGTATTGTGTCTTTGTCTAATACGCCCTGGAAAGAAAAGGAGAAAAGTATAAATCCATGGTTAAGTCCACTGTACAAAAGTAATGCAATTTATTATTTAAGTACCCCATTCAATTAAATAATTAATGTATGTTTTGAATGTTTTCTATCACATTAAAGGGGAAATTTCCCACAGACAATCTACATTTGTTTTATCCATACAACAAAACAAAATGTCCCCCAATATTTCTATTTAAAGGCAATTCAGACCGGTATATCAGACGCGCGAATCCATATTGCACACTTTTACGCACGGTACGTAATCCCCTTTGCTCAATTATAAGTAGCGATCGCAAACTGTCCCAGTTCCGAACGACCGAGACGACAATAGTCGCATTCGGAATGTTTGTTTTACCAACGAGGTACTCCTTGTACTAGTCGAATCATGGTCGCAATCAGAGATGTTTATGAGCGAAAGTATTACCCAACACGCTCGACCGAGCACATCAAAGTGCCGCTTATCAGCTTATCAGCGCTGTATTGCCTCGAACGGTTCGACTACCTTATCGCTCTATACATAATTGCTACCAGCTGTGTGTTGCATGCAATTTCATATGAAGGCCAGTGTTCAGATATTCCGATGCACAGCTCTTCGATCGATCCAACACACATCAGGAGATTACGGTGGAGTGCAAGTTGGGTTTTGCTGACTACCCATTTTAACCCACGCATACATGACTTTAAGCAGTGGCCATTTAGGATACCAAAATGATTCTGTACAATGCAAAATTATCCATTCAATTTTATAATAAACTAGAATTGTAATACTTGTTTAGAACAAGTATAGGTGGGCTGGTCGAACTAAAATTAAAGACATAATCAAGGGCTCATTTGAGATAGCTTATTGTCTCAGCTACAACATACTCGAAGCTCAGCGAAAACAAAACTAAAACGACGGAGATATTGCTCGCGAAAGACGGGAATGTAGAATCCAGTTTTGAAAAAAAAAAGTCATGTCCCATAGAGAATACACGCAAAATGTGAAAAAATGACATACCTCCTTAAATCGCAAAAATACGCCATGATGCCTTTGTCAAAATGAAAAATCGTGATCATCACATTTGTAGAGAATTGTCTCAGATAGAACATATCAAAATTTGGAAGAAAATCGATCAACATTTACAGAGATACAATCAATTTTCCAAAAATATGCTGACGTCATAATATGCTAATTGAAATTTTGAGTTCGGAGGCCATTATGATGACGCCATGAGTTAATTGAGGGTCAAATGAGACATGAAATCATATCTCCGACTCATAATCTATCCAAATATGAAAAAAAACTTGGGAGTTCCCATCCATTCTGAAGAGTTACAATGAATTTTGTATAGGCATGTTTTTGCCCATATATGCTATGTATTACAAGAGCTCGCGCGCACGGACATGTTTCTTGAACGGAAGCTCATTGCGTTTTTACTAGTCAGAAAAAGGTGAACAAGGTATCAAAATGCTTGGAAAGATGGGCTAAATATGATAACAGAGAAAATTCGGCGATTCTATGTTGCAAAATGCCAGTACGCGCGAAAACGCGCGCGCATGCGCGTGTGCGCGTTTTTTCGTAAAATGCTTAAAATGGCCTAAAACGTATCCAAAATGAATTTGGACGATTTTGAACATTTTAAAATTTTGCGCGCAGCGCTGACGCGCGCACGTACGCATGCGCGCGCGTTTTTTGACCTGAAATTGACCGGACGGATATTGACCTTGATCATGATAAATATGAATGAGAAACAACTTTTCGTTATGAAGATATGATCATGAGAAGATATTCAGAAAATTTTACAAAATGGCGCCTAGATGACGTCATCAGTCAAGGTCAGGGTTCAAAACCTTATTTTGCTTTGTCCATATGCCTATATATATGTGTGCCAAATTTCAAGGCACTTGATTGAGCCATTTTCAAGTTATCTTGCTAACAAAAAAGTGATTGGAAATAAGAAAAATAAAGAATAATAATAATAATAAATAAATAAAGGCAATTCTAACGAAATTATGAGGTGGTCTGTATGATGTACAGCCCACCTAATAATGTATGTTTTCTATCATAGTTACAGGTGAAATTACCTCATTAACAATGTACTTTATGTTCTCTATACATCAAAACAAAATGTCATGCCATTATTTCGAACATTTGCCCATTAGGATGCCATAATCATGCAAACAAATGATATGAACTCAATGAATGTTAACATTGTCTCCTTTCCCAAATACTTACTGGGCCATTCTTGGTCACGTGTGTGACCCAAAATATGAAATTTTTTGAAATACATGTAGGATGCTAATATTTCAGTAGGTATAGGAGGTATGATGATGTGAACTTCATATATGACTTGCATATGTTGAAGTCTTCCAAGTGTAACACAAAAGATTTTATTAGGATTACGTTACCCAAGGACAGAGGTCAAATGGCATCGGTCACGTGTGTGACTTTGCACGGGAGCATTTTTGAAGAAATTTTTTAAAACTCAATTTCACTTTGAAAATCCTGTGAGATATGAAAAGCTCAAATGTTCATATATTAGTATCAGACAACATATATACATGTCTGTATTAAGAAAATGGTACAAAAAATAAATAAACTCAAACAATTGTTTTTTTTATGTATGTTATTGTGTGGGGATGTCTGGGTCACGTGTGTGACATACTGTACAATGTGAATGGAAATGGGAATTTTACAAATATTAGGTTTAGATAGTAACATCATACATGATGTTCAATTGTCACAAAGTTGGTAAACATGTACAGGAGAGAAAGAGGAATGAGCTAGCTTAATTATTTTTGGAGTTATGAATTTTTTTAAAATATTGAATTATGCAAATGTATGCAAATGAGTAATGAATTTTCAATATTTAGTATAAAACATATATTTTATAAAACCTTAGATATTGATCTTTCCAATAATGGAATAAAACAACAGAAAAAACAAACTTTATTTTTTCAAAAAAGTTTCACTTTTCAAAGAATGGCCCTTCTATTATGTGACATTTATTCTAAATCACTGTATTTGCCGGTGTATACACCGCACCTCCAACCTTGGGTTGTCATTGAATGGGAAAAAACATTTTCTAGATGATGAAACTGTATTGGGAATCTTTGGGAACATAATCAAACTATACACACATCCCATGCTTCCCCCCATAATTTCTGTAAACTTTTAGTACACAAAACAACAAAAGTCACATATTTGTTTCTGATTGGAGCATAATTCATAAAAGAATATCAAGCTTTTTACTCCACATACAAAATGATATTATAGCCATATATGTGGTATCTTCATGCAATATGCTTCTTTATCACATGACTTAGTAAATACAGTACATGCCGCTGCGGTGTAATATTTTTTGATATACAATGGCAATATTACACCCCTGTGTTTGACAGTCAGATGATAAAACAGTTGTTCAATTTGTTGTCGGGAAAATCACGGAATATTCCTACCCTCGGGATGTAATATTCCGTGCTATACCCTCCACCGCCATTTAACAACAGTATACTATCTCTGTGTATTAACCGCTCCCCCCTTTTTAAAAGTCCTTCTGTATGTAAAAATGTGAGGTTAATACACCAGCAAATACGGTATTGACCTACAGTATGATAGAGGATAATTTAAACTGACTTATTCTCATATTAAAAGATGATAAATAGTATTAATCTACACCAACCTGGATATATGCTTCCAATGCCACCCGTCTTTGCTCTATACCCCTGGCGCTCAGCTGACGTACTTTCTTCGGTGGAAAGTCGGGTGTGTCAAATTTCTTTTTCACCTGAAAGTAAGATATATCAAATTATCATAATCAATTTCCAAGAGAGCACAAAATAAATTGCCTATTTCAATTAAAATGTTTACAGTAACCTACAATACGTTAAAAAAAATATGTTATTGTGAAAGTTTTATTTAATCATTAAAAAATACACATTTACACATTTGACTTGTTTCTTAAACATGTTAACATTATTTCAAAAATATTTTGTCATACACCCCACTGTGAAGCATACATATCAAGTCAGTTTATGGATTATTCTATCATTTAAAAAACAAACCAAACACGGAATACATATGAACATTTACAAGAACTTATTATAGATCATCAACATTCTGAAGAAAAGAATTTCAAGTTAATTTTCAAATCATACAACTATCTTTGAGGCAAACATGTTCAAACAATTGTACAAGATAACAAAAAGAAACAAATTTCTGATAAAAGGAGAAGTGGCCAGTGTGCAATTCAGAGCAATTTTGCCCTCCCCCCCCCCCCCCCCCCCCAAAAAAAAAAAAAATGCCCAAAAGAGACAACAAAACATTATATTGGATTGCTTTAAAAAACAAGCTCGCTTAAAATGTAGCCACGGAGAATAAAGTTATCTTTTTATATTTCCTTCTAGAGCAACTAACAATTAACTCACATCTAGAATGGAAATGGTCATACTTACATGTAGGTTGTATGACCATTTTCCTCACTATATCCTGGCTACAACGTTGTACATAGACAGTGAATGTGTTGGCAGTCAATGATCAAACACCGACCATGCATTGCATATGGCACACAACCAAATGATGAGACCTGTATGACTGCAGGGCTAGACACTAGCACTTGCCACCCCTACAAGACAAGGGGTTAACAGCAAGCTGCATTGAGCACTTGCCCTGTTGCCCAGGGCAAGTAACAATTGATATCGGGCAAGAAAAATGTCATAAAATGGTCTAGTTTGGTTGCCTGACTGGGCAATTACATTTTTGCTCATCTACATGTAGGTCTAGGAGAGAATAATGTAATTCTTTATGCATCTCATCTAGAACTAGTAAGTTTTCTGTTTGGGCAAGAAAAATTTGAAAAGTTATGATTTTGCTTGTCCGAACGGGCAAGTAGAAAGAAATGTTATTGTTAGTGTGGCTAACCTGTTTGTGGAGAGCATGGAACTCACTGTACCGCTTCTCGATGGAGTGTGTTCTCCCGCTTCCCGTCACACAGACGTTGATCTGGTACACCTGCCATCAAAGATAGATCGATGAGTCACAATTAATTACCTCCATTTTCCTCATTACTTTGTTCATTTCTGTCACTTGCTCAACATGTTCAATTTCCTTCACTTGTAATTTTGAACTTGAACTAAGGCAAGCAATTTTATTTTATTTTGATAGCTTAATTTTACTCGACACTCACTCGACAGTCAGTGCACAAGGTAAATAAACTTAAAAACTAGTTATTTTTTTTACATGTAGTTAAATTATACTTTTCATAGATGTAGACACAAGTTAATATAATGTTAGCATATCTCGTAGATATACTGAAAGTAACTGGGTGAATGATACATTACATTTAAAAAAAAAAACATTTAAAAAACACAACAAATGCAACAAAATCCAAAACATTCAGTCACTATTTAAACACCGACATACATACATGTACAGTACATCACAATATTCAATGAGTGGGACTGTGGTGAAGACAAGTGCACAAATGCAAAGTTTAATTACTCATTCAACGATCAATATCCAGTGATTTAAAACTCAAATCAATGCTATTAATACACCATGATCATCAACATACCGTGAAAGGCCTTTCATCATCACTGACTTTCTGCCGAAATCCAGGAATTGATACATGAATCATTTTACTTGAGTACAATCTGTATCAAAACAAACCGGATCCAATATTGTACGGTGTCTTCAATGTAAAAAAAAAAAAAGAATACCAAAATGAAGACAAATATTTCCACCAAGTAAACACTGGGGTTACAATAATCGACACAGTTTACATGCATTTGGCTTAATCCCACCTTGTACAGTTACACATTATTTTACTTATGTTCACAACAACTGTTGTCATAGTAAATAAAGCGGGCACTCACACACACACAATGGCGTACTGGTGGGGGGGGGGGGGGGGGGGGGGGCTTGGGGGCTCTTGCCCCCCTCCCCCCAAAAAAAAATCAACAACACAAACAAAACAAAAAACAAAAACAAAAACAAACAAACAAACAAACAAACAAACAAACAAACAAACAATCAATCAAACAAACAAACAAAGACATAAATAAATCAATTTCAATCATGGCTAATTTGATACCAGTGGCTTTTGATGCACTATTTGAACTGCATATCGGTGGTGGTGATACGGAGTTGGACTAGCCCCCCACCCCCAGATTGTTCTCATTACGCCACTGCACACCCAAAACACACACATATGACACACAAACATGATTCATGGAACATCAAATTGTGTTAACTCGATAAAAACAGTTTCACGAACCCTATGCCT